>APFE031365941.1:1957-15691 GCA_000404065.3 Pinus taeda
ATCAAGAATAGCAAAGAGGATTACAACCAATTGTTCTGACCCAACATCATCCTCTCAGCATGAAAGCCCTTCTTCACCTCATGAAAAGCTTAAATCACCCAAAGCTATGATTTTCACCAAGAAACCAATAGAACTTCCTTACAAAATACAAGATTCCAGCCTCTGGATTTCTGTGATGAGGGATCCATATATAGATGTTTGTAGGGGGGTGTGTCAACTACTGGGTTTTTTATTAGTGTCCTCTCTCTGATAGTTCTTAGTTCCACTTGGATATCCATGATCTCTTACTCATCCCTGGGCGAATTCAGAGAGGCAAGTGTCATTGGAGAAGTTTCTGGAAGATTCCCTGAGTATCCACCTTGCAAAATGTCTCTGCTATTTGTCCACTCTCACTCATCGCACCCTTTACATTGAGCAGGTTGGATGCATCGCACCCTTAGCACTGAGCAACTTGTATGGTCCAGTTTTGACCAATTCTAAGCAGTTTTTCATGGAGAACTTTTGGGAGAAGATGTAATCAGCTGACCTTGTTCTTTTAGGGTGTGAAGCAACACTTTTAGGGACTTAGAAGCCCTTGGTTTATGGACATGTCTGATTGGGGTTGCAGTGCCCAAAAATGTCTATAACATTGAGTGGAAGAATTCTAGTGGATTATGGCTCTCTACAAAATTTAGAGACACTTGGTCTATCTTACAACAACTTGAGTGGAAGAATTTCCATGGAATTGGGCATGATATAGAACTTAACGGAGCTCAATTTATCATCCAACAACTTGAGTGGAAGGATTCCCGCATATAAAGGGGAATTGCATAATGATGTCGGATTTATTGTTGTTCGACAACAATCTTAGTGGAATAATCCCTGAGGATATTGGAAAATGTGTCTATCTGTCAATGTTAGATTTATCCAAAAACTTGTTCAATGGGAAGATTCCCACATCTTTATAGAACTGTACATGTTTAGAATGCTTCAAGGTGTCCAAGAAAAAACTTAGTTGACCCCTAGACATAGTGTTTCCAATTTTCTTATGGGTTTCCTCTGCTCATTCCAACAGTTTTTCTGGGAATGTTTCATCGTCTTTAGCCAATTGCACCAAACTTTTAGCACTATATTTAAGGAAAAATAAATTAATAGGCCAGCTTCTTAAACATTATGCATATTTTCAATCATTACGAGTTTTAAGTGTGTGTTTGTTGATGGTGCTAGACCCGCCAACATGTCGGGGGATCTCCCTAGTAAGAAGTCCCAACTAGACCTCAGATCGTTTGGAGTAGGAGTCCCAGAAGTGGGTAGTAAATCTATGCCTTGACTACGATAGAATGCAGAGGTAAGCATGATATCTTTGTCAGATGCAAGTGCGTGACCTTGCAGTGAGTTAAGAGAGATGCACGGGGAGGTTCTAACATACAAAGGGGAAAAGAAGTGTATTCTTTAGAAGCTTGTAATAGTACGCAGCCTGAAAGGAACACACGAAATGAATGACATGACAAGCTAGAAAGAAAAATAGTCAACAATCCAAAGTGATGGGTTGAACCAACAACACGATTTCAACAAGATTCATACAATCATATATGAAATAGCTCATACACAAATGTGTAAGTTAAACAACATACATTGCTAAAGTAACCAGAATATTCAAACTACAATAAAAACATATTCATGAATATGTGTTAGCTTTGTTATATTATATAAAGGGAATGTCCCATCCATCCATACAACCATGATAGCCACTAACCCCAATAGTGGAACGTTACAGTCAACACCGCTTGCTTCTCCAAAGAGATGTACTCGCTCTGCACTATGGAGAAGCCAAGGCTCATCAGAGTACTCTCCAAGCCCTCTCTAAGAAATTCCTACCAAAAGCTTGGCTCTAAAAAGCCCCTTCTATGAGTTATGAGGTTCTATTTATAAAAATGGGTGGGGTGACCCTTGACATTCCCCTTTGTGACTATTGGGCTACCCTCATGACTCTTCAACTTCATTACATAACTCTTTACATTACATATGATTGTTTGCATTTCTCCAATGACACTCGGAACTTCACGTTATATCATGTTTATAATAATAATTCATTTTCCACATGTACCCATGTGGGACAAAAATAGGCTTGGGTCAACCAAACAAGACAACACTAAGACGCAGATGGCTATAGAAAGACTAGCTCATCAACATCCTCACCGTGATCCTCAGTGACGAACTAATGCCATGCTTGACAGTGCACAATGGTGTCTACATACTCTTTGATGATGTCTTCCAGGAAATGAAATCTTGCCTCCATTGCTTCTAGGTATAGTGATTTGGAACCTCTGTCCAACTCGTCCTGTAACATGCGCATCTTAGTCGTGAGCAAGGTTGGACCAACAATGTACATCCACATGTTATCTATTCTAACTTGCAACTCTACGCTGGTGGCCATGAGCATCAACTGATCAAAGTATGCATCGAGGTCCAGCCTAACTTGGTTCTTCTCTTTAGCCTCAATCAACGTACTAATCAACGGG
Source organism: Pinus taeda (assembly GCA_000404065.3). Classification (NCBI taxonomy): domain Eukaryota; kingdom Viridiplantae; phylum Streptophyta; class Pinopsida; order Pinales; family Pinaceae; genus Pinus; species Pinus taeda. The sequence goes on from APFE031365941.1 coordinate 4,459, forward strand.
GTTCCATACTTTCTCACCATGACATACAAACTCCTGAACAACTGTGCGTACGAAGCCTCAACATTGGTGCTGAGCGGTGAGAGTTCTTCATAGCTCTGGATCAGACTCCAGATGTGTGCTTTGTCCAACTCTACCTACGGCTTCATCATCTTATGCGATTGAATCGGGGCTCCCTTATACCTCATTGTCCATGTTTGTACATGATCAACAATGGCATGTATATCTATGATTGTTCGCACTATCTTGGTGCAACACTGCTAATGACCATGTATATGGAAAAATTCCTTGTGCATATGATGAACCTGTCATACAGTCTCCGCATGACTATCTCAAGAGCCAATACTTCAACAAGTATCACTTTGTTTATCTCTTATCTGGCAGATCCTATCGATTGTTCCTCTCTCTACCTGGATGCTTGCAACTCCTTAGCCATGCACTAGTTTTCTGCTATCAAGAACTTCACACTCAAGCTTCTGGCTTTGGCATATGCCCTTGTACCATCAGCCAAGGCAGCTACATGTCTTCGTACATCTAACAAAATCACCTATTCTTCAAAGTGCACAGGTGATGCATGCTCATCTAGGGTGTGTGTTCTACATGATTGTACAACTTTGTGTTGTGACTTATCAAAGGCTATGTTGTACACATCTGTTCCCGGGTTATCCTTAAGGAGAATGGTATCCCTTTGTTCACTTGGGACTTACTCTACTATTGGAGATGATGAATTTGGTGGAGTGACCTTGGTTGCTTTTGGCATGAGTTCAGTGTCCTAATCCTGTTTCGAATGCTCCATCTCCATGTCCATATGTTCTACTATCGGTTCATCCCGTGGAGAAAGTTCATGTTCCTACAACTGCTCACCCTGTTCCTCATCTATTGTTGGTTCAGAGTCTTCAACCTGTATCAGCGTGGTTTGCGTTGTCTATGCACCTTTCATTTCCTCTTGTTCTTGTTCCTGTTCCTATTCATGTTCATGCTATGCTTCCTTCTCTCTTCTGCGCAACTCATGTTCTTCTTTGAGATTCTCCTCTACTTCCGGTAACTTCCTCTCTACTTCTTCCAATCTTTGATTCTCCCTCTTTCTTTGCGCTACTCTCCTATCACACTATCACCTCTTTTCATCTATCTCCAAAGCTACTCTTTCCACAAGTGGGTCTTCCTTAAACTTGTAGCTTTTCTCTATCTCTGTGCTTTCGGCAATCTTCCTCTTGCCTTTTTCTTGGATAGGTTTGTTTCTTGTTGTTGTTGTTGTTGCTGCTCCCTGTGGTGCTGCTACCTTGAGTGCTACTAGCCACTCTACTGCCATGCTAATCAGTTCATTGAGCCTAGAGGTGTTATAACAATATCTCCATGGGTCTTCCTCTGGCCAATGTCACGCCCCATGGATCTAGGAATATTACACTCTCGCATAGTGGTCCCTACATAATCCATGTGGATCGTAGGGATTGAAACTCTTGGTGCCGAACTTAAACTTCTTGAAGTCCCCGACCTCGACATCCTCTTCTTTCAAACTCTAAATCACGTACAACCCAATTTGCAAAGGAAGCATATTCCATCATGCCTTCCTCTTCCTGTGAAGTCTAGCTGATAACCCTGTCGAGATGTGGTATACAACCTCCTGCATGAGCCTTCTCCATGTTTTACATCTTGATGAAGGTTCCATCAAGTGAGGTGTACCAATATGAAATGTTTAGAAATGCATCCATTGCTGCCTAGGACATGCAAGGTGGATCTTGTTCAAAGATCATTGTGTACAAAGGGGCAATGAAGTGGTCAAAAAGTCTAGTCATGACTCCTTGGTAGCTGCAGTCTGAGAGTAACTTGCAATATACATTCACATCATTCTTTGAAGGTGTCCATGCCCAATCCATGCCAGGAAAATGTTGATTGGCATAGATCGCATCGAGAAGGTAGGAGGACATGAAGGGTCTTGCTTTTTGATCCTTGGGCAGACTCCGAGCGTTAGATACATGCACTTTCAACTGTAGATCCAACATGTTGGACTAGCTAAAAGGTTTTCCTTCTCTTTCCAGCTGATCCAACATAGCAACCCAAATCCTCGTTAAGGTCTCTGTACTCCCTTAGCCATACACGCAGTATACAAAGATTACCAAGAATTGGTATGCCTTCCTGAGTGTCTTTGTCTTGTATGTATAGTTGGATATCATCCTGAACTTTGATGGCTCCCTTACCCAATGATTCAAGATGTCTCTTGTGTTTGCGTTGCTATTGGGAGTGTAGAATGGTGCATCCATCCTCTTCACTGGCTGTGGAAATGGTACATTTTCTGATAGTCTTCTATTGTGAAGGAAGCGAGCTATATTCCATTGACAATCCTCAATATCATCATCTCAGGATTAGTGTGTGAGACAATCTAGTGGATCACATCTGTACATGGGAAGGTGGGATACCTGCATGCAACCTTGTATAATCCTGGCTTATGGATATTGACATAGACTTGTTAGTCCTCCAGATTCTCCTCAAAGCTACCTACAAAAATAGTGTTGATGTCTTGCCATTTGATGTTGATGTCTTTCTCAATGAACATGTGTGTCTTTGTACATGGGTAAGTTCATAGACCCCTACTCAACCACATCTTCAGTATTGCTTTCAACTGTGTCTTTTGATCCAACTCTCTTGAAGGCCATGAAACCTGTACTACTGAGAAGTTGCTCAAATACCTGTGGTACCTGGAGAGAGAGAAGACACTCACGAAAATGATGTCAGCTAAAAAATTAAAGCAACTCGAGAATCAATTGGACAACAAACTGATGTCTACTAGGCAAGATTGTGTAGCATTGACTCAAGGAGGCTGGGAGACTATCAGCTGGAACTACACATTGCATAGTCTTAGCTGCTAATGATGCTCACTGCTGACTGGAACTACACAATGCGCAGTTCAGTGAGGCTGACTGATGACTAAAACTGTGCAATGCGCAAATTTGTCAGGCTAGGTTGTTGGGTAGAATTGCACATTACACAGTTCTAGTGGGCAAGATAGGGGTACTGCCTCCCAAGATTGCGTAGAGCATAGCTGGGAGCCAGTGTGGATAGCCTCTACACAATTCCTGGAGGCAAGGCAAATTCTTGACTGCTAGGAATGCGCAGAGCATGCTGGGAGAAACAAGATCTGGGCCAAGACAGCCAGAATCTACCCAATGGCATCCTAAAAGCATGAAGGACTAAATGTGTGTGCAAAGCTAGTGCAAAACTAAGTGAATAGACATGCATGCGATTCCAGAAAATGTAGAAATAAGTCAAATGGAAAAACCATTAAGATCATGAAGAGAGTTTTCGCAATGACAACTGTCAGTGAAAAAATAGTGTTATGCATGTGACACTAAGGAAAGGTAATGCAAAACTAGAAACAACACTTCCACAAGTTAAAACACATTAAAATGCCAACAGTCATTCAATTAAACAAGGGAAAAAAAACTCATACAAGTCGAGAAATAAAAAGTGATAAAAAAGTGACAAAAGAAATGAAAATCAAAACTTACTCAGAAAAGTTTCACCAAATATGTCGAAGGTTCCTAGATGCCTTGGGAATGTCAGTGCTCCAAGATCGAATGTGAAGAATGATCTCTGAGGCAACATTTAAATAGATTTAGCGAACTTAGGTTTTATGATGCACATGCCACAAATCTAGGAAAAAATGACACTTTGCCGAAAGTTTCTAAAATCAAATTTGCATGTAACTACCATTGCTAAAAATAGATTCCTAAAATCTAGGGATGCGTTTTCACTTTTTTCTTGTTTCTTTTCAGGAAAAGATTCCTGATATGCAAGGAAGGATGTTCTAATTCTGGAGGGAACCAGGACACCTATTGGCACATGCTACAGACAAGAAGTGAGGAAAAGTTTCTGCGTTGTTTCTAGGCTGAGTGGCCCTGGCTGGTTGGCCAACTCTGCGCAATTTTCCAGAGATGTGTTGTTGGCCTACTCTGTGCATTTCTAGAGAGTAGTGCCAGTTGGCCTACTCTGCACATTTCTGGAGAGAAGTGTCAACTGGCCCGCTCTGCGCATTTTCCATAGCAAGGCTTGTTGGCTTGCTCAGTGAAATTTTTTAGTGTAGGGAAGCTGTTATGCACAATTCATGAGGGCAAGACAGACAACCCTCCAGGATTGTGTAGTTTTTCCTGATATCACAAAGACCAGTTGTGAACCAAGTGTTGGGTTAGCTTTTGGTTGACCAACAGGACAAGTGAGTGGACACAAGCTATTAAGAGATAGATAAAATCAAATAAATAGAAGTATCTAATCAGTGCAGGATAGTTTTTATGATTTCGAGGAGGGAGGCTCCAAAATGAAGTGAAGGAAAAATTTTGGAGGGTGGTTGTAGCCACTACAACATTGACAACGCACTGTTAGAAATCCAGCTCTCTGTATGGACCTTGTTCGTGAAAATCAAGTCTAACTCCACCAAAAGTATTGTTCAATTCATTGATCATCAAGGAGTCAACACTTAGCCTTAGTTAAATATATAACCCCTACCATTCTCTTGATCACTCAACACACATACCAAACCAATTCAAATGAGTTTTTTCAATTTGGGATGAGGGGTATATTGGTGCATAAGTAATATAGATGTAAGAGTCTTACTTTCATCTCTGATGTTGTTCCGTTTCCAGCAAGCCTGGACACTACCTCAGTGGAGTCACGTAGGAACACATGCATCACTCTACTGCCAACAAGCTTGGTCAGTACCCCGATGAAGTTACTTTCATCACTTCTCTGTGAAGGAAGCCTTTCTTTTATTTCACCTTATTTATTTTTTCATTCTTCATTTTTTTCATTTTTCAAAAAACTGTGCATAAGCACTTATTTATTTCGGAGGCGGAAGAGGGATCCTGACTTATTGAGAGCATAAGAGGTTGTCCCTTCATAGAAGTATTTTATATATATCTCTGACAAACTCGTTAAGATTTTACCCCTCACCTTACTCTACTTGACTGAGTTGACAAGGGTTAACCCAAAGGAATCAATTAGAGTAGGAGGTAAAAGTGTAAGCGTTGTGTTTTCACTAAGATTCACCCTGAATATAACGTATTTTCCATCAGGGTATCATCGACTAAAGAAAACAAACTCTTCATAAAGGGAGAGGACAACATATAACCAAGTGTTGGTATTTGTACAAGTGTTGGTAGTTTTACAAGTCCTCTGTGGAGTAGGAGTCCCAGTAATGGGTAGTAAATGTATGCCTTGAATGCGATAGCGCACAAAGGTAAGCATGTTATCCTTGTCAGATGCAAGTGTGTGACCTTGAAACGAGTCAAGAGAGATGAATAGGGAGGTTCTAACACACGAAGGGGGAAAATAAGTGTATTTAGAAGGAATTAATAGTACACAGCCTGAAAGGAACACACAAGTTGAATGACATCACAAGCTAGAAAGCAGAATAGTCGACAATCCAAATTGATGGGTTAAACCAACGAGATGAATTTAATAAGATTCATACAATCGTATACAAAATAGTTCATACACAAATGCGTAAGTTAAACAACATACATTGCTAAAGTAACCAGAATAGTCGAACTATAATAACAACATATGCATGAAGACGTGAGGGCTATGTTATATTATATAAAGGGAAAGTTCCATCCATGCATACAACTATGAAAACCACTAGCCCGAATAGTGGAACATTACAGTTAACACCACCTACTCCTCCAAAGAGATGTACTCGCTCTGCATTGTGGAGAAGCCAAGGCTCATCACAATACTCTCCAAGCCCTCTCTAAGAACTGCCTAGCAAAATATTGGCTCCCAAAAGCCCCTTCTATGAGTTATGAGGTTATGTTTATAGCAAAGGGTGGGGTGACCCTTGACATTCCCCTTTGTGAATCTTGTACTACCCTCACAACCCTTCAACTTCATTACATAACTCTTTACATTACATATGACTATTTGCATTCCACTAATGACACTTGGAACTTCACTTTACATCATGTTTACAATTATAATACATTTTCCACAATACCCATGTGGGACAAAAATAGGCTTGATTCAGCCACACAAGACAACACTAAGACTTGAATGGTTGTAGAAATACCAGCTCATCAACATCCTCTCTATGATCCTCAGTGATGAATTGATGCCGTGCTTGATAGTGCGCAATGCTGTTTGCATACTCTTTGATGATGTCTTCTTGGAAACGAACTCTTGCCTCCATTACTTTCGGGTTTACTAATTTGGAACCTTTGTCCAACTTATCCTGTAACATGCACAACTTAGTCCTAAGCAAGGATGTACCGACGATGTACATTTGCTTATTTTCTGCGCTAACTTATAGGTCCGTGCTCATGGCCATGTCAAGCTCCAATCTAACTTGGTTCTTCTCTTTGGCCTCGGTCAGCGTAGCAACCGACAGGGTGCCATAATTTCTCACCACAACATCAAAAGTCTTGAACAACCGTGTGTACGAAGCCTCAACACTAGTGATGAGTGGTGAGAGTTCTTCATAGTTCCAGATCATACTTTGGATGCGTTATTTTTCCAACTCTACCTGTGGCTTCATCATTTTGTGCAAGTGAAGCGGGGCTCCCTTATACCTCATTGTCCATGTTTGTACATGATCAAGATGCATGCAAAGCCTTGAAGAGCAAGGCAACTATTGGAGACTTGGTGGTTGAGAGGGAGAGTACATTACCTCTCAACATGCAATCATAGGAGAAGTCTCAGACAATTGTGGAGGAGCCACGATTGGTGAAGCAGCTTCAAGAGGTTGTGGAGCAAGCAAAATTGGAGATGCCGAGAGGAGATCGAGTGGAGGCATCTATTGATGCAGAGACCTCTAGTAGGGGGGAATTTTGAGCCAAGTGGGTAGAGGGTTCACATGCATCCATACCTCCAGGTAGAAGGTGGGGCGATGTGGATTGACAATCCCAAGAAGGCTGGAATAGGGGCAAGATCATTGAGGTATCCAACCTCTTTGATTAGACCTTGCTATGGGAGCCCTGATAAGGAGTAGCAGGACTGGCTAAGTGGGTAGAGACAGATGCAGATGGAGAAACAAAGAGAGCTACAGTGCAGAAATCCCAAGACTGTGCAGAGCTAGCAAGCTACAACAATGCAAGAGGCACAAAAGTGTTGCACCAGTGAAGGATGGAACAGAGAGGTGTGCAATGGTGCAAGATGCATGGAGTTTTCTAACAGCTCAGAGGTCAGAGAGGAAGCACTTGTTAGTGGCAAATGGAGCTTCAGCATCAGAGGATGTTTCTAGCCCAATAGAGAGGTCAGTTGGGAGTTTTTTTTTGTTTCTAGAGTTGTTGGAGCAAGAACACTTGGGAGAAGTGTTGCATGCAGAACATTCCAAAGGATCAGGATTGGGTTCGAGTTGAATGCCTTTCTTGTTGAGAGGGAGTGTTGAAAATGGCAAAAAGAAATGCTAAAAATAGCATTGCTATAAATAACAGTTTGAGTACAAGTGTTGGACATAGCAACAAGGAATGAAAAATGGAAGTGCTAAAAATAGCATTGCTATAAATAGAATTTCAGGATGGATTCCAATTTTAGTTAGTCCCTGAACTAAAATTGAGAAGTAAAATTCGAATTCATTCTTAGTAGTCTTTTAATTAATAATTAATTAATTCATCTTGAGTTAAATAGTTGGAGAAAATCAAACATGAAGTCTATGTGAAAACATGCAATAGTTTCTCCATTGATTGAGGAATTTATCCCTTAGTTAAAGAGATAAGGATGAGTTGTAATTAGTTAGCTCAGTTAACTAAGTTAAGTCGAGTTAGATTAGTTCCAACATTTTGTGGAATTAATTGTGAGTTTAGTTAGTTAATGCTTGCATGCATGTAACTGTTGCTCTGCAGATAACTAAATATTCTCATAAATAACTCATGCATGTCCGTTCAGTCAAAGACCTAGTTGAGATCAGAGGAAGGGACAATGTACTATTAGTTGGAGGGATTTTCCTATATAGGAAACTCATCCATGCAGAAGGATATCATCTCCTTCAGGATTGCAGAGTTAGTTTAGAGGTTAGTGTTGTGTGTGAGGTGAGAATCACATAGGTTGCAACTAGAGGACCCCGGAGAAACTGCACAAGGAAATAGGAGGCTTGGAGGGCAGAGGAGAAGGTTTGTGAGAAGCCTTTGATTGTCTATGAGCAGTAGAGGGATTGTACTGAGAGCTGGATAGCTTGCGAGCTAAAGCATTGTGTAATCCTGAGATATTTCCACTTGTATGATAATACAGAGAGCGGGGTTTTTAGATGAGGCTTTCCCCAGAGTATTCTTCTATGTTTCATGTGTATGATTTCTTCTTCTCTGTTATATGTGTTCTATTTGATCTTGCTCAAAATCGATTAAGCTTCCGCAACTTTGTTTGTAGAAGTATATCAAGTATTTTGCTTTAGTATATTGCATTATCAGGTGATCTATAGTGAGAATTTCTATAGGCTAGACAAAGAAAGACATGCTAGCTGAAATTGATGACATCGAGTTTAATGGACATTCAATCTGTGCCTCTGCAAAAAAACATGGTATCGCTGCCTCTAACATACATTATTGGATAAATGGGTTGACTAATACGAAGTGTAGAGGGTCTGTTACAGTTATGATTGAAGAGGAGGAGGCCGAGGTGGTTGAGTGGTGTAAAGAGATGGCCCAATTTGGACATGGGTTAGAGATTATATAACTTAAATCCACAGTAACTCAAATCTATCAGGGGAGGCCAAACCCCTTCAAATATGGGTTTGTTGGTAAATCATGCTGGAGTGGATTTAAAAAAAGGCATCCAGACCTTTTGCTACATACAATTGACGGCCTTGACAGTGACAGGGCTTTAAATCTATGTCTTGCAATTGTGTCCAAGTTTTATTACACTCTTTCTGATGCATATGAGAAACACCCATATGCCCCATACCATATATGGAACTATGATGAAACAAGCTTACAGGCAGGAAGGAATTGTGGTATGCGGGTTATTTCCAAAAGAGGGAGCAGAAATGTGCCTAAGATTTTGCCTAAGAGAAGGGAGTGGATCACTATACTTTCTTGTGTCAACGCAATTGGTTCTTAAATCCTAGGATTTTACCTATTTAAAGCTAAAACAAAACTAAAAAACTATATACAGAACTATGAACCAGGTGCATGCATGGCAGCACATCCCCATGCATGGATGACAAAGGAACTATTCTTGAATTGGATTTGTCATTTTGCTACATCTATACCACGTGGTGTCTCACCTAAAAACAAACACCTACTGATTTTAGATGGCCATGGAAGCCACATGGCTTTGCAAAAAATTGAGGAGGTGAACAATTTTGGCATTTACCTGTTAACATTATTGGCTCATACCACTCACATATTGCAACCCTTTGATGTTAGCATGTTTGGGTCTTTCAAGAATTGTTTTAGGACCGAGCGAGCTTCATGGAGGGCAAAGAATCCAGGGGTGGAAGTAAAGAGGTTTGAGCTAGCTGAGCCTTCAATTAAAGCATTAAAAAGCGCTCTCACACCTTCTAATATCAAGGCTAGATTTAAGAGGACTGGTATATGCCACATAATATTGATGCTCTCATGCATGATACTTGTTGTAGCCAAGCATTTTATGTGGAAGTTCAAGAAGCATAGAACTTACAAGACTATGTTTATGCCCAAGAAGATGTTTCTGGTACTGAAGGTATAATGTCCCTTTATGAAGGGCACTTTTGTGGTGATGATGATGAACATGTGAATGAGACACAGTTCAATCATGAACCAACTGTCAATGTCATGGAGGTTGTCACACCTACTGAACCACATGCCAATTTTGCATGTGATATTCCATATGAGATAGTTAATGAAGCAAATGAAAATGCAAGCTTGATTTCAAATGATAATGCAACAGGATTAAACAATGAAAAATTGAGCATGCCAACCCAGGTAAGCCCACCATCATGGTTGGAAAAGGCCATGATGAATATCAACCCACATAATGTGTCTACCACCAATGAGGAAAGCGTGGACATGCCTTCACAACCATCAAAGTTGAACACGAACCTTCCTAATTATTTTGTGGACAATGATTCACTAGAAGAGGAGCCTATTCAACGTGAGGTACCTAAAGAAGATAATGGGGGCCAATCAGTTGTACCGGAGGCTGAAAGCCAAGTGTCAAATCTTAGGGGGGATGGGGAAAATCACAGATTAGTTGGTGCATTCCTAAAGCTACCAGTATAAAGAGTGAAGGCCTCATCAAGGCACTCAACTGCAGATTGTCTTCATTTGGGGAGGAGTTCATAGTTGCTCACATATGAAGATTATATGAATTTATTGTTTGAGTCTGAATGTAAAAAAAATGAAATTTAGGAAACTAAAAAGAGAAAGAAGGAGTTGGCCAAGGACAAGACATCTACAAGGATTGCAACACCAGAAGCCCGAACAAAGGAAAGGATGGAAAGAAAAAAAGCAAGGGAAGGTAAGGAACACCAAAAAAATTGGCAAGGTAAGAGAGGGAGGCAAGAAAGGTTCAAGAAGTGTTGGAAAGAGGAGGAGGGGTGACAAGCACGGAAGTCTTTAGGGCATCATAGTTTGCGCAGGAACCCTAGCAGAGCACCAGCCATGTTAGCAGAGCCACTACAACAAAATTATGGAATGGATAAAGGTTGTAATAGACCTGGTGTCTTAATTGTTTCAACTTTATTTTGTTGGAAAACCAAACATTCCACCACAAACTTTTGAATATCTGATTTAAGGGCATCCGAAAAAAATTCCTTCTTAACCCTGTGGTAAGTTTTTAAAAATCCTGAGTGCCCTCCTAAGGGAGAAGTGTGCAATTCCATAAGAATCTTTTGTTTTAGCTGGGAATTCTTACAGAGGTATAAGCGATCTTTGTACCATAACGAATCATTTTTTCCAGCTAAATGTATCAGACGTACTGGAATCTTGTTGTAATTTTCGAATAAGTGCCCACACTTCTTCATCATTCTTCCATTCCTCCCTTGCTTCGTTTATCCAATCTGGTTGGATAATAGAAATGGCGCACAACAATCCTTCCACATCCTCATCCTTTCTTGAGAGTGCATCTGCCACCACATTTTGCTTCCCTTTTTTGTAGATGATTTCAGTCATAACCCAACATCTTTGTGACCCACTTTTGTTGCTCTTCAGAGGATAAACTTTGTTCTAAAAAGTATTTAAGGCTATCATGATCTGTTTTTACCTTGAAGTGTCTTCCCACTAGGTAGGGTCTCCATTTCTTAAGTTCATGTAGTATTGAACATTTCCTTCTCATAAAT
>APFE031365954.1:0-10220 GCA_000404065.3 Pinus taeda
AACAGAGCCAAAACCAAAGTGGGTGCATATTTTTTGTAAACTTTGGACATCATTCCTATGAATTGGTACTTGGAGACAGAGCTCTACCACGGTACCATGGAGTGGGACATTCTAGGAGAAGGATTTTTGATGTCCTTCAGCTTTGAGGATGGGTTCGAAAGCATCGATGAAGCTGCAGGACATTAAAGCAACAATATTCAGAATACCGTAGGATCCTTTAGAATTGATTCAACCAGATTGGAGCACCTAGCTTTGACATGCACTGGAGTTCTATAATATGACTGTTGAAGGAGATGATGAGGATCTAAGGAATATTAACATCCTAGAGGACGAAGGCCACTAGGAAGTTGAGGGATTGAAGATAGAGAATCCAGACATCACCACACCATTGAAGACTAGAAAAGTGAACATTGGCACAGAGGTGGAGTCGCAGTTTTCAAATATTGGAGATTACTGGGATGATGCTACAGTAGAGAAAGTCGTTGAGTTGCTCTGCGAATATCAGGACTAATTTCCTACCAAATTTTCGGACTTAAAAGGCATCATAGGTGATTTGGGAGTCATGAAAATAACTTTGAAACTGGACACGAACCCTGTTAAGAAAAGGCCATATCGCCTTAATCCAAAATACAAGGAAAAGGTTCGCTTGGAGTTGGACAAGATGCTTGCAGTGGGTATTATTGAATAGGTGGAGGATCTGATTGAGTGATTCCAATGGTCATTCACGACAAGAAGCAGAAGGATGAAATAAGGATTTGAGTAGATCTCAGGAAGCTTAACGATGCTTGGCTTCATGATCCTTTTCCAACTTTGTTCACAGATGAATTACTGGATAATGTTGGAGGGCAGGAGTCCTACTCATTCACTCATGGATTCTCTAGATACCATCAGATAAAGATCGTGCTAGAAGACAGGAGTAAGACCACATTCATGACAGAGTGGGTATGTTTCCAATGATGAGCCCCAGAAATGGGTAATTATATGGGCACATTTGGCCTCCTAACTTAGCTTAATCCATCATTCTCATTATTTTATTGCATGTTTTTTATTATATTTATGCTAAGAGTGAATTGGGTTAGTCATTATGCCAAAAAGTCTAATGTGTGCTTTATGCATATTTTTGGTCAATTTTGAGACAAAATCAAAGGTTTAATGAGCATTTGGCAGCCAATATTCGAGGAAAACAAGGGAGAGGATTTGTAGGAAGGTGTCCCCCTCATTTATGACCCCCTACCTTGAATCCTCCTTTAGAAAAATCGAAGCACAAGCAGCCACATTGATGCATCAAAGGGGCAGCGGAGCAAGTGAAGAAGAACTGCTATCTATCTCTAGTCTTAGGAGCCAAGCCTCCTTGATTTTAGGAGAGCTGTTGGAGGCTTCAGTTGTATAAATAGGAGTGCTTAGGTGCTCAGTATTTTAGTTGGTTTTTAGTCAAATTTTTGCACTTTTGTTGCAGCTCTTGCTCAGCTCATTTCGAGCTTACTTTTGTGAATAGTTTATGTAATGTGACTTTTATTTTGATAATGGAGATGAAATATTTTCTGAGCCAGCACTGATTTCTTTCAGAGGGCTAAAGCTCTTGGGTTAGGGCTCAACCCAAGCTTCCCAACACCTCTTTCTTTGTACTTATATGTTTTTGCTTCAGTTCATGAATTAATTTGTTATATAGATTCATCTTCCCTTGGTTAGAATAGGTTGCTTTTGTTGGTTTACGTAGTTGATTCCATTTCAGTTGCTGAAGTAGGTTAAATAGAGATAGGAAAAGATTCAAAAAGACTATTAATAGAGCCTTGATCTCCTTTTCCCCCCTTTGGGGCCATGAGCTAAGGTCAAGGTACTCTTGCTGCCACTAAAAGCACAATTTTGCTTCCTCCATGCAATTTCTAGTGTTGTAGTTTGATTTAAAAGTTAATGCTCTGCTTCAGATCCATTTTGCCATGTTCATTTCTATTTCTGCAACAAATCTATTTCCATGCTTCCTTGTTCATATAGCACTGTTCAACATTTTGTTTTTCCAGGTCAGGGTTTAGGTTCACATAAGATATAGTTATGTTCTTTTGGTACAGCTGGTTTTTTTCTTGCTTAGTTTCAGTATTTAGATGTGTAGCTCTCTTACAACACACCTTTTCTCATAATACATCAAAAAATAAGCCATCATCATCTCTTTTCTCACAGGTTTCACAAGTCATTCACAACCCTTCACGAATTTGCCCTAATTTCTGCATTTCTCTCATAAGCTTTCTTTTCATTGTTTGAACGAATCCAACCATCATTTTCTTTCGTAATCCTCCTTGATGAGCTTCAGACACCTTAACACCTCCCTGTAATCTTCAGCTACCCTTCCCACCATTTTTCCACCTTTAAAACCTCCAAAACCAGCTCTCAGCATCCTCCTGTAGATCCTCCTGTAGATCCCCTGCAGCTTCCTATAGAATTTCCTGAAAGTGACCTTTTGGAGTCCGATTGCAGAGAAAGTCTCTAGAAGGTTACCAGAGGCTTCTTAGGACTCCCCCACACCTTCCTACACCTCTACAAATCCCAAAGTCTCCCTCCATCGCCACCTAATCGCTGCTACATCCACAAACAGATAAATTACATATATAACAACTACACATAAAACACATAAAAACACAAAAAGATGTTTTTTTCTCATTTCCTTCCAGAAGTAGCTTGAATAGATGTAATTTACTTTCTTAGCAGTCAATGGCACTCATTTCATCAATTTTCATCTCTTTTTTTGCAAAAGTAGGGTTAGTTGGAAAAATTAGGGTTTGCTTTACACTCTAGTCTTCTTTCTCTTTCTGCAAGTAGAATAGACTCTTTAGAGTTAACTTTCTTTCATCACAGTTAAAAGCTTCTTTTAGGAATTCATAGAAGTTGGATTGAGCTCCTAGTGAACTTGCGCTAGCTGACTAAGTGATAGCCTGTAGTAAGAGCTAGTACTTGTGCATATAGCACCACCGCTTCCAAGTTTGTTACAATCTACCAGGTTGATAAAAGTAAAGTAGGAAGCCCTAGAAGTTTTGAAATTTCTATTTAAGCAAAAGTAGATTATTCATTTCCTTGCTTCCATTTCAATTATGCTATTTCCATTTCAGCAAAGTAGATTAGTCATTTCAGTTAGTTGCAATTTGTTTGTTCAATCAATTTCAGTTTTGCAAATACAAGCAGAAAAAACAAAAATCACCCAAAAAAGAGATTCCTTTTCATGCCGCGTAGGAATAGAGATAATTTAGGGAAATTCCTACCCAACACCTCCACCACATCACAAAGCCACCCTTCTCTCTTCTTCGGTGGAAGTGATATAGAAGATCCTTTAGGAGAAGAACCTGAGATATTTGAAGAACCTATAGGAGAAGAAGAGGAAGAAACCATCCCTCCTGAGACAATGGCTGAAAACATAAATGCTAGGGGAAATGGAGAAAGAGTAGAGGGTACCTTTCCCATCTGAGAGACCAATGGGAACACTAAAATGAATAACATAAGCCCTTCAGCCCTACCTCACTTCCATGGATTAACTACAGAAGATATTGACACCTTCCTATTTGAGTTTATTGTTATTTGTTGAACCTATGATTATGTAGAAGATGAGCAGAAGTTGGAACTATTTCCTTCTACCCTCAAGGATGAAACATTGCATTGGTTCATGGGGTTACCTGGAAACAACATCACAACTTGGGCTTAGATGCAGCAAGCCTTCAATAATAAATATCGGGACTACTGTAGGTCAAAATATACCAAGGAAGAAATCTTCTGAATGACCATGGGAAGTGATGAATCCTTGGAAGATTATGAAGAGAGATTCCAGCTCAGTTATAAAAGGGCCAGGTACACACTTAACCCCGAATCTTAATTTTGGTCCTGCTCAGAGGAATTCTGGATGACCTTCTAGACACCCTCCATTTACTGGCTGGGGGAAACATCTACCAACTACTTTATGAAGACATCAAGACTGTGTTTAGGAACCATTCTAGGACATCTAGAAAGAGAGGTAGGGGGAGTCAACCCATAGTGAGTACCTCCCCATTTAGTTCATCCTTCAAAGGTGAACTTGGAAACATGCTAGAAGACTTCAAGAGTGAGATGCTACAAACTCTACCCATGCAAATGGATACCTTGCATATCAAAAGGAAATAGGAGGAGGCAGAGAGGGCATTGGCCATTTTTTGTCCTAGGTGCACCAGAAGGCACCCTAGGAATAAATGTCCATTAAACTCTATAGAGGTTTGTTCAGTCTGTGAAGAAGATCATTCTATAGATAAGTGCCCTTCCTTGCCCGAGCTTAAAGTTGTATACCAAGGGGCCGAAGGAGCCAATGAACCACTCTATTTCATAAATGAAAGGAGGCCACATGGACCTAGACCTTACTAGCAGGGAATGCAAGGGACATCCCAGGCATACTACAACCCCAATCAAGCCACTTTCATGCCTTCTTGGGGCCCCCCTGCTGATCCTTCCTGGTACACACCTCCTCCTTGGTCATATCCATCTCAATATTATGCTTAACCAGCTACTCATTCATTTCACTCCTATGCTCAGCCACAACCTCAGTGGAATGCACCTCATCAGGGGTGGAGGCCCCAGTACAACTCTCCTCCCTCTCTTTTGCCTACAACACCTACTCCACCTCAACCATTGCCTCCTTCTCCACCAAGGAAACCCCAAATGCCTACTCAAAGACACCCGAACCTGAATAACAGACAGGCTCAGCAAGTATATAGTGGGGAACCATCATGCCCAACCTATGCTATGGAGATTCATGAGATTAACCTACAATCTAGGAAGGTTCTCCCAGATAGCCATCCTCCCCCTAAGGAGGATGAGGAAGATAAAGAGGAAAGTGAACCGAAAGTATTTCCACCCTTTCTTGAGAGATTATCTGGCACAACCCAGCCTACCCTAGAAGAAATTGAACTTCTAGGAGAATTGAAACAATTATGTGTAAAGATACCACTTCTCCAAGCCATAAAGGATGTGCTTATATACAAAAAGATGATCAAATAGAAGTGCTTCAGGCATCTAGGTCGGCGTAAGAGAGATGCCCCAACCATCAATGTCATAGGACAATTGTCCGAACTAATGTTGGGGCAAGTAACTTGTTTGAAGTATCTAGACCCTGGAAGCCCAGTAGTTTATGTCCACATCAATGGCACCATGATCCCCCATAAACTGATTGATCTAAGGGTTGCCATTAATGTGATGACAAAGGACACTATGCTCAAGCTCAACCTCCAGGGCTCCCTAAGAAAGACCACAACAGTATTGAAGTTAGCATACTGCTCCACCAAGACCCCTGAAGGGATTATGGAAGATGTAATGGTCTCCATTGATTCTTGGGAGTACCCTGCTGCTTTCCTAGTTCTCCAGACAAAGGCAAAGCTCACTTGGTATCCTCTCATCCTGGAAAGACCCTGGCTGGCTACTACAAATGCGTACATCATCTGCCGAGCTGGGAACATGACAATCAAGAACAGGCATATGTCCAAGCAGCTAGTCCTATACCCTCCTGCCCAACCTTTGCTAGAACATGATCTACCTCTTTGGTTGGAGGAGGAAGATGAGGATGAAGTCTATTCTACACCACTGTGTGCAATAGAAAATGCCATGTGGGGGGACCACAAACTGAGGATGATATCATTGAAAACTTAATTCAAAATTCACCCCCCAGTACTTTTCCACTGGAAGAGCTAGTGAAAGAAACCTCACACATTCCTTTAGTTGATCTCTGTGTGGCCAACCTGATCTCTCTCCGTGTTAAGAATATAGAGTTCACCTCAGAAAAATCCTTTAAAATCAATTCATCCCTATTCACCTCCCAGGAGAAGGAACTGTGTAGCTTATTAAGAAAACATTTAGATGCCTTCACCTAGAGCTATAAGGAGATGAAGGGAGTGCACCCTTCAGTCTGTACTCATCACATTTACATTAGGGAAGATTTTGAACCAGTGAGGTAGCCTCAAAGGAGGATGAATCCAACCCTTAAAGACATTGTCAAGGAAGAATTGCAAAAGTTACTAGATGTAGGATTCATCTACCCCATCTTCGATAGTGAATGGGTCTCTCCTTTGGTGCTAGTGCCAAAGAAAAATGGTAAGTGGAGAATCTATGTCGATTATCGGGAATTGAACAAGGACACCAAAAAGGACCATTTTCCTTTGCCTTTCATAGATCAAGTGTTAGATGTCTGGCGGGGAAAACGATTTTCTCCTTCCTAGATGGGTACAGTGGGTACAATTAGATCCAAATCAGCCCAGAAGACCAACATAAGACCACTTTCACTTGTCCTTGGGGTACCTTTGCCTATCGGGTCCTTCCTTTTGGTTTGTGCAATGCTCTCGCCACTTTCCAGAGAGCAGTACTGAGTATATTTTCTGAACTGGTCCATGATGTAGTGGAAATATATATCGATGATTTTACCCCTTATGGTTATAACTTTTAGGAAGCTTTATCTAACCTGGGAAAAGTTTTGGACAAGTGTATTGAAATGAACCTGTCTGTCAGTCCGGAAAAATGTGAATTCTTGATGACTGAAGGGACCGTGCTAGGTCATGCAATATCTCAATAAGGATTGCAGGTGGACCCCAACAAAATTTCCATCATCCAAAGGGTCCCACCTCCTCAAAAGGTGAGAGATATCCGAAGTTTCCTAGGCTTAGTAGGATATTACAGAACATTCATTAATGATTTCAGTAAGCTAGCCTCTCCATTTTTTGGTCTTTTGGGAAAAGATGTCGAGTTCATATGGATTGACAATTGTCAAGAAGCCCTAGATACCTTGAAAAGTAAATTGGTGACTGCCCCAATTTTCAGGGTCCCAAACTAGGCCCTACATTTCCACATTCACACAGATGCCTCGAACAAAGGAATAAGAGCAACCTTAAGGCAAGTTGATGAAAAGTTACCTTATGCCATATACTTTATAAGTACAAATTTGTTAAAGGCAGAGTTGAACTACAGGGTAACCAAGAAAGAACTCCTAGTTGTAGTACATTCCTTAAATAAATTCAGACATTACATCACAGGCTATCAAACCTTTGTACACACTGATCATGCTGCAATTAGGTATTTAATGAACAAACTAGATGTAAATGCTTGCATCATTAGGTCATTGCTTTTATTGCAGCAATTTGATTTAACCATTGTTGATAAGCCTGGTAAGGAAAATGTTGTTGCTGACTTTTTGTTTAGAGTAAATCTACCTGCATGTGAGGAAGGAATGGTGGATGATCAAATGCCAGAAGAAGACCTATTTTCTATCTCAAAACTCTCTCCATGGTTTGTTGATATAGCAAATTACTTGGTTTCATCACACTTCCCACCACACCTGTCCTCAAAAGAGAAGAGCAAGATCGTGAGGAAAAGTGCCCCTTTCATTTAGGTTGGGAGAAATCTCTTGAAACTTGGCCTAGATCAAATTTTGAGATGATATGTCAGGGAGGAAGAAGTTTTTGAAATTCTACTGATCTGTCATGAATGGCCTTGTGCGGGCCATTTTGTAGCAAAGAGGACTGCCTTCAAAATTCTACAAGTGGGTTACTAATGGCCCACTCTTCATCAAGATGTGAAGAGATATATCAGCCAATGTGATCGATGCCAAAGGATGGGGAAAGATACTCTAAAGGATGAGATGCCCATGCAACCTCAAGTGACTTTAGAGCCATTTGAGAAGTGGGGCATGAACTTTGTGGGTCCTATCAACCCTTCTTTAAACCAAAAACAATACATCATTGTGTGCACCAGTTATTTGACAAATTAGCCAGAGACAAATGCAACCAAGGAAGCAATAGAAGAAAAATTAGTTGAGTTTTTAAGAGAGATCATATTCTTTAAGTTCGAGTATCCAAGAGAACTAGTTACAGATCAAGGTAGTCAGTTCACTTCCAATTTGGTTGAAGACCTGCTCACACATCATAAAATCAAGCACAGGACTTCCACCCTATACCATCCACAAGAAAATGGACAGGTGGAAGTCACTAATAGAGCTTTGGAAGGAATTCTGACCAAGGTAGTGAGCAACAGTAGAAATGATTGGGTGGATAGATTGGTTGAGGCTACCTAGGCCTACAACACCACATGGAAGACCACCATAGGGTTCACACTCTATGAACTGGTCTATGGGAAGAAGGCTTTGGTGTCAATAGAATTTGAATACAATACAATAAGAATGGCAGCTCAACTAGACCTAGACCTCAGCCATGCACAAAGGGAAAGGTTACTCCAGCGTAATGGATTGGATGAACAGAGATTGCAGGCACTTCTCAACACAGAAGTAATCCAGCTTCAAAGGAAGATATGGCATTAAAAAAACATCAAGGAGAAGCAATTCTAAGAAGAAGATTGGGCGCTGCTGTATGACTCAAGGTATAAAGATTTCAAGGGCAAGCTGAGGACAAGATGGTTGGGACCCTACACGGTAGAAAAGTGCAATGATAATGGTTCAGTTCTGATCAGGACCATTGAAGAGGAAGCCATCCCCATGCTTGTCAATGGGCATAGGTTGAAAATTTACAAGAAGCCCCTCTCTAAGGAAGAATTCATTGAAGATATGAGTAAAACGATGTTGGTAGTGGAGTAGGTCTTAGCCTCCACTCCATCCACTCACTGAAAAAAAAATAATAAGGACTCAAGTGAAAACCTCTATGAGGCACTTGAATCCCATAATTGGGTTGAAAACTTCTCTGGAGGTGGCCCAGTGATGACCAAAATAGAAAATGAAGAGAATAAAGATCCCTGGGTGAAAACCTCCCTTGGAGGCGCCCATGGTAGGTAGATAGGGTGAAAAGATCCTAGAGGCGTCCTAGTTGTCTTTTCAAA
The DNA here is from genome assembly GCA_000404065.3 of Pinus taeda. Classification (NCBI taxonomy): domain Eukaryota; kingdom Viridiplantae; phylum Streptophyta; class Pinopsida; order Pinales; family Pinaceae; genus Pinus; species Pinus taeda. The sequence continues at coordinate 8,815 of APFE031365954.1, forward strand.
AAAAAGAACAGAAAAACAGAAAATTGACCTTTTGAGTGCATTGTAGGTCACAGATGGACCTGTTGTGGTCACCAACAACCCCCCTCTTTTGTTTGATATGAGCAATAACACCAAGCAAATAGGGGACCCTTAATAAAAATTCAAACAAACATCTCTAGGAACATTTTTGTTTTTTCCTTAGAATTTTATCGCAGCAAAGCAAAGAAAACGTTTTCTTTTATGGGCATAACAAACTACGAAGAAACAATGCTAAATTCATCGCATCGCATTTACCATAAATGCTCTTAAATGAAAAGCTTAAGAAATCCCCAACGGCCGATGTGCGACGTCGCATATCATAGCAATCGCGTAGAGTAGGACACAATGACTAATATCTGCGATCTACGATCTGCGATCTGCGATCCACAATCTGCGATCTGTGATCTGCGATGATCCGATATTGCGATACCTCAATACTATGACACAAATATGCGATTTGTGATCTACGATCTGCGATGAGCGTGAATTTTTCTCGGCACAGTATTCAAGGAAAGTTGCCCATTAATCAGAATTAAGCGTGCACCTGTAAAAAGGAAATTAATAATTGTACAAATGGCTGCTTTTCGTTTTTCGAAGAGTCAGTTCACTTTGAATGTCATGATTATACACACGCAAGATCTGAAGCTTTCATGTCAATCTTTATGTCCATTTACTCTTTCCCTTTATGCAAACTATAAAACAGGAAGTAACATGGAGCAATTTTGCAGGAAACATCTAAGGAAAAGGGGAAAGCGCCAATGCTCGGAGAACACAGAAGAGATCTCTTTAGAAATGGGTGCCACATACGATAGCGCTACAGATTCCAGAGTATCACTCCACAGATGCTAATGACCGATAGGTCATCTGAAGCTTAGAATCAAAGGCGCACAAAAGCAGCATGATTATTGAAAGACCTGAAACTTACACACCAGAAAAGCCCGCCACGAAGAATGGAGGCACTTTTCAGTCCAGAGAATTGCTCGGAAAGTAAAGTCTTCTGACTCATCAAATCGTTCGCAAAGACAGAAACCGAAATAGCAAAAGCAGAACCAGTTTGAGGGAAATTTGGGTTATTACCAAGTATACACTCAGTCAGCAGGAGATTCTCTAAAATATCTGATAGTTTACCAAAAAGTGGTGCCAGCCCTTGTTACTTCTATTTTTATAGCACACACGAAAGGGGAAGGCAACCAGCTGACTCTTCCCAGAAAAATGTTGCACGCTTACAACACTAAGGAGCAAATACAAAAATAGTTCAGAGTTAGATTTAATTTTAGAAATAGCCTGCTTTATCAGAAGGACGGTCATTTGAAAACCGGATCCTAAATTTATGTAATCAAGTTAATTAGTTAGCAGTATTTAAACCCTTCTCAGGAATTTAGAGAAGG
>APFE031365958.1:0-11613 GCA_000404065.3 Pinus taeda
AGCAAAAGAGAGAAAACACAAGCGTAAAATCTACTAACAACAACTATGTATCGGTCAGGAAAGATACAATTTGCATTAATCAATCATTGGACAAATGTAAATGGAACCATAAGAGTAGTCATCTATCTTTATTAACAAAAAGTAGAGTAAGGTACAACTGGTGTCCTGACGCTGAGTCCTTCCCTAGAGGGTCCAGCCAGCATATCTTCCAAGCGTTCACCTTTGGGACAAATCTCCCAAGTCAAAAGGTCTCTCTCTCACATACAAGGCAACAAGCTTATGACCTTTCTCAAGCTCAAAACAATCCTCACACAACACACCAAGGCCTACAAAGAGCAGCACTAAAATGTACAAAGAATTCCTCAATCAAAGTCTCTATCTTCCAAAACTAGCTGCTCATGGGCCATGGAGGAGGCTTATAAAGAGAAGGAGTCTCCATGAATAGGTAAGGATGAGTTCTTCCCCACAATAAGTGGATGGTCAGTCGAACAGACATGCCAGAGAAAGGATGGCGACCTCAACAATGCTAACAACCAGTTCTGGAGGGATCTGGAAGGCTGGTTGTTGGAACAAATTCGCCCAAACAGGATCAGCGCAGAAAACCCGTGAACTGCCGCGCTGACATCGCAAACCTATGTAGAAGGGGTCTGGTCAGCACGAAAAGGACAAACGGAGGAAGCGCTGTTCATAGAAATGGGACCAGCGCGGAAAAGACGTGTGCTTCCGCGCTGGTAGCGCAACAACAACACTAGCCTCCGCCTGTCAGCGCGGTTATTTTATTAACAGTCGCGATGATCCATTTACCTTAGGAAAAGAGGGTTTTTTAGCCATTTTGAGGAGCATGAGTATAGGTGAATGTGGTTTATAGCACAGTAGGGAGACTGACATGATGGCAGTGACATTTTACTGTGTAACACTATGCTTCAGTTCCCAGTGCATGCGGCTTGAATATGGTTGCAACATTTGACTAGGATGCACACAAAAAATTCCTCTGGGGCTTCGATAACTACATTAACAATGGTAGGCCAAAGTGCTTGAAGTCATGATGTTATCTGGGGAACCTATGTATGAAAATCTTGATTGGTCTGATGGAGGTGATCTCTCTTGACTGTGAGAGTGGTGATTTGCTACTTCTGCTGCTCTTGTTCATTGTGAATCTTATCCACCCGCTGTGCTTCCTGCTGAATGAATCCAAAAATTTTTGTAGAGGACGAGTTCTGAAGATTATCTTGTTGCATAGCGGATGGGCATGGGAATATGCTCTGCAATGGTTGGCCATTAGCAATAGACTTATCAGAGTGGTCGTGGAGAAAGGTTTCTTGTTGTGAGGGTTGTGAAAACTAAGTGTTTGGAGGAATAATAAGTAGGTTGGGAACAATAGGAAAATTTAACAAAAATGGGATGCCAAATGGTTCAATAGATGTAACCATTTGGTGCGAGGTGGTAGACATTTCACCTAGAATAGGACCCAACCCCAATAGCAATGATATCATGGACATGGTGTTGATTTCTCCCCTGAGGAGCATCATGGCTGACTAAATGGTCGAGTCGACCTAAATATCTTAAGTGCCTACTCGAGTGTTGAGGGGAATGGAGTCTAACAGTGTTGTGGAGGTGGACGTCATATGTGGGGATGGATCCCGCGAGCAAGATGAAATAGTAGACGTGGAGGGTGGGGTTTCTTCGACAATCGGGGAGGCTGAGGTAGTTTGTGGTCCCTTGCTAGTGAGGTCAACTACAGGCATGGTGAGCATGGCCTTTTGCTTCTTTGCAGCAAGGGGCTTAGTGCTTTTTGGCTACTTGGGCTTGGGGATTGTTGGCTTGGACAACGAATGGGGCCCTGTATGCAGGATAGCAATAGCTAGGGGTGTAGTGATTATAGGATTATGCTACGAAAAGCCTTGCAACTCAACAGGCTCAGAGGCCTCACCTGATGAACCCATTAAGCTCGCAATGGTCTACTTTATGGAACTCATGTGTTTCTTCATTTGGGTGACCATTGGCTGTAATTATTGCTTTGTCATCCTCTTCCTGCTGTTCAAGCTTACATCTCCTGTCAGTGGTTGTGGTACCATTTCCCTAAACAAGTATCGTCATCTTCCTTCTCTTATCTTGGAGACAACTCCTCACCATGACTCGACTTCTTCATGGAATGCTTCAACTGTTAATATGAACCTTTGTGCCCGCATTTCAAAAGTGTGTAGATGGAAATAGTGTGGCCTGAGGAAAGTGTTGTCGTGCATCACCTTGAACCAGATTACCTCTTAGTACTCATCGAGCAGCGTTGTGGGAATCCTTTCAACAACCCTTATGACCCTTAGTATTTTAACATACGAGTCGTTGAAGGGTGCTTCATTGATTTCTTTGTCATTTGAATCCCCTAACGTTCGCCATGGCGTGTATGTGAGATCATAGGGGTGGTCTTTGGAGATCTGTGCCAAGTCCCTTCCTAGATCTCACTATTACATAATATGAAATTTGTAAAATTCTTTGTACCTTTTTTGTAAAAGTATTCAAATTTGTAAGAATTTTATATTGTCTCTATAAAAAATTTGGCGATTTTTAAGGTAAAACAATTTTATACTATAAAATTTGGGGGAATAATTTTTATAAGAGATGGAAATTAACGAATCATTTTTTTGGAAAAACCATGGAAAATTAGCCCACTTGCGAATATTAGCCCCTAAAATTTTACCTAATATGTTCTTTGTTGATTAAGTCGATATTTTCTCCCTTCTCGCCTCACTTGGTGTTGTATTTTCTATTATAGTCGTTATCTCCTTCCTTCTTTTCTCTTTTCAAAGTTGTATGAAATGTCATTGATACTCCATTCCCCGTGGCTAATAACCCCGGTGTACAAGATGACATTTGAACACGATCCACCTTGCATGTCGTAGGCAACGATGGAGGCATTGATCGACATAGCAGATTGTTATGCATCACCCCTAGGCACCTTCATACGGATGTATAGCATGGAGAAGGCTCTGCCTGTTTTACTGGAGTTTTCCATGAATAATCTCGTCATGCAAGAAGTGTCATATCACATTTCGACAGGGTTGTTAGCTAGACTCCACAGGAATAAGAAGGAACCTTGGCCCACTCTTACTTTGCAGATTGGGTTGTATGAGATCTAGAATCTCAAGCATGTTGAGGCTGAAGCGGAGGATTTCAAGAGATTCACCTTTTCCCTCAAAAGTTTCAATCCATATTACCCGTGTTGCTTAGTGAAGGACCACTGTATGAGAGTGAAACATCCTTGGATCCACGAAGCATGTCATTGGCTTGAGGAAGACCCATGGAGATACTGCTATCACTTCTCAAGGCTCAATGAACTGGTCAGCATAGCTGTAGAGTGGTTGGCGAAGTAGAAGGCAGCAACATCTCAGAGAGCAGCATCATCAACAATAGTAGAGGGTAGTAGACCTACGTGTGAAAAAGGCAAGACAAAGGTTGTTGACAGAATATAGGCGAAGCAAAGCTGCAAGTTCAAAGCAGATGCACTTGTGATGAAAGAAGCTTTGGAGATTGAGGCTAAGAGGTGACAACATGCAAAGAGAATCGCACAAAGGAAGAGGGAGAAATAGAGGACAGATGAAACAAAAAAGGAGTTGTAGGAGTTGAAGCAGCAACTCCGGGAAGAACAAGAGTTACACAGAAGAGAGAAGGAAGTGCAGTAGGAACATGTACATAAGGAGGTGCAACATGCATAGATTGATGAAACTGTGCCCATACAGGTTATAAACTCATCCGTGCAGTTGGAACAGAGTAGACAGGGTGAGCAATCACAAGAGCAGGACTTTTCTCAAGAGATTGAATAGATGCTAGAGCATATGGACATGAATATGGTGCAGCCTGAGTTAGATCAAGATATTGACCTCATGCCTCAAGACCAAGAGGTCAGCCCACCGGCTTCACCAGATCCATAAGCAAGGCAAGTCCAAAGCAATCAAGGAGACACATAAATCCTTGAAGACAATCCGAAGTCATATATGCACAACATATATTTCGACGAGTCACAAAACAGAGTTGTGTAGTGGCATAGAGTTCCCACTCTGGATGTCCACGTATCTCCTGCGTAGTTTGAAGAGTGAGTGATCATGTATGATGTGCACAAGCATCCAGTTGTATTGGACGATGCTACCAAAGCATATGCTAAAGCCACCAGCTCAAGTGTTATATTCTTGATAGCTGAGAATGAGCACATGGCTAAGGAGTTACAAGCGGCCAAGTAGGGAGGATAGCAGGTTACAACGTTTGCCAGAGCAAAGTTGAGGAGAGCGATACTTGATGAAGTATCATCTCTCGAGACAATCATGTGAAAGTTGTATTTCAGATTTATCACCATGAATAAGTCAGTTGTCCATCTCAATGGTTAGGAACAACGAAGTGCTAGGAGAGAACGCATCTTGTCAGACTTGCACATTGTTGTTGATCACATGTAGATATGGAAAATGAGGTACAAGGGAGCCCCATTGCACTTGCCAAAGATGATGAAGCTAAGGGTGATAGATTTGAAGGCATGCATTCAGAGTCAGATCTGGAACTATGACAAAATCTCGCAACTCATCACTAGTTTGTAGGATTCACATGCATGGGTGTTCAAGAGTATGGAATTCATTGTGCACACACATGCAATCTCATCCATCGACACACTCACTGAAGTGAAGACAAAGAACCAAGTATGACCGGAGCTGGACATGTACTTTGATCAGATGATGCGCGTAGCCACCAACACATACTTGGAGATTAGCATAGAAATTATGCATCATTATGTTGCTGGTCCGGATGCACTCAATACTATGATGTTCATGTTATCAAACGTGTTGGATAGAGGTGCCAAATTAGTGTACCTAGATGCAACAGAGGCAAGAATTCTCTTTTAGAAGGATGTCACAATAGAGTTTGCGGACACCATCACGGACTACCCAGCTTAGCATCAGTTTTCCACAGTCGATCATCACGAGGATGTTGAAGCGTTGGTATTCCCACAATTGTCGAAGTCTTAGTGATGTCTTGCATGGCTTACTCAAGCCTATTTTTGTGTCACATGGGTACATGTGTAGCTTGTAATGTAACATGTTGTAAAAGTGAAAGACCAAGTGTTAATAGGAGAATGTAACAATCATGTAGTAGTTGAAGAGTCATGATGGTAGGTGAAGAGTCACAAAGGGGAATGTCAAGGGTCATCCCGACCTTTACTATTTATAGAACTTGATAACTCATTGTACAGGTTTTTTGGGAGCCAAGCTTCCTATAGGTGTAACTTAGAGAAATCTTGGAGTGTATTGTAACGAGCCTTGGCTTCTCCAAAGTGCAGAGCAAGTATATCTCTTTAGAGGAGCAGGCGGCAATGACTATAACATTCCACTATCGGGGATAGTGGTTGGTCATGGTTGTATGTATGATTGGATCTTTCACTTTGTTAATATAATAGAGCCATCATGTTTCCTGCATATGTTGTTATTGTAGTTCGACTGTCCTGGTTACTCTGATGATATATGTAGCTGTTATTTACGCATGCATGTATGGACTATTCTATATATGTTTGTATGAATCTTATCAAAATGTGTTGTTGGTATAACCATCACTTTGGATCATCGACTATCCTGCTTTCCATCTTGTGATGTCTTTCTGCTCTTGTGTTCCCTTTTAAGCTATGTGCTATCACAGGTTTCTAAGGGGTGCACTCATTATTCGTTCCATGTGTTAGAGCCTTTCATTCACCTTCCTTGACTTTCTGCAAAGGTCACACCCTTCCTACCAACAAGGACATCTTACTTACCTCTCCGCATAACTACATTTAAGGCGATACCGTACTACCCACTGTTGGGACTCCTACTCGAAATGGTCTAAGGTCTTGTTGGGACTTCTTACCGGGGAGATCCCCTGACATGTTGGTGGGTTTAGCACCATTAACATTTATGGTGCTAGAAGGAGGGCTAGATGACAAGATGAGTCCTCACATCTTGTTTTGATATCTATCATGGATATCGTTAGAGTCTTCTCTCCATGATGTTTGTGTAACACACAACCCTTCAACATCACGAGGGATTTTTGGGATCTCTTGTCGGAATTCACGTACGATGGTGAAGGAAAAGTGGCCTGGCTTGAGTACTTACATGACTTCCTTGCATTCTTGGAGGATTTAGATGAGTTCAATGAAGTCGAGGTCATCTTTATTCTTTCATACACACTTCGCAAATCCCCTGAATGATGGTGTCACAACCTACCTCACAATTGCATGCACTCACTTAAGAAATTTTTTGATCTAATTGAATCTACTTTCCATCATTTTGATCCTTAATATCTTGAAAAAAATCTATTAAAATAGCGAAAGAATCCACAAGAATCGACTATGGATTTTTGGTAACACTTCTGTGTACTTCAGTTTGAAGCTCTGAAAAACTAGATGAAGTTCCAATATCTTTGGGATAGATTTGAATATTTCCTTAACAAATCATTCTATCCCAAGATGAAGTTGGAGTTCAAACCCCACTCAGCATACTTTAGTGACAGTGTTGCACAATCACAAGTGGACATAGCCATTATCACAAGTGACTATATGCCTTCCCCTCATCAAATAGCTCCATCACCGCAGAGTGATGTGGGAGAACATGTGCACACATCTGTTAAACTGTCACATCCTCCCATCATCACTACTCTTAATTTTTGTGCAGATATGGTTGGGAAACTGATGGGTTGTCACACACACTTGTTACTGCAACCTCTGTCTTTGTGTTTTGCTAATCCTCCATATTGCACTATCTTTTGTTCTTTAGTTCCATACTCTACACCTGTTTTGAATGAGGATCAAGCCATCGATGGAGTTGGTGTTACACAACCAACCTTCGCTATCATTTATGATAAGTATGAATGGGATCATGAACATCAACCGGTGGAGAAGGATGACTTCCTTCTATCCATGCCTCCTCTGCTTTTTCCTGACATATTTGGTGATTCTGGTATCTCTAATTTTCCTTGTGTAAATCCATCCATGGATGCACCTATTGTTGATCATTCGTAGAACACACAGGATGTCAGTCCATCATTCGATAGTGGAGAGAAGAGATTATTCATAGAAAATCCACTTGAATTTTCATTTTCTTTTTCCATAAACACAGAGGGTGAACATTATTTCTTCTCATCTACCCCTTTGTTTGATTTATCTGATCATGAGGATGTTGATGAACTCATTGATTTTTCTGATTGTAATTTTCGTGATCTATTTACTCCCATATTCGATCATGATGTTGATTCTATTGTTGTTGACCTTTCAAAGCCACCTATTTATGATGATCTATATGTTGATGAAGTCGAAGCCTTGTAGGCTGTTGAGGAACATCAGCCCAAGCTAATGGTTATGTTAGGCCCTCGCTATCCTCAGGTCGGTTTCACTTCCAATCGTGAAATTGTTGAAACACCCAAGGCTCCTCATCACTCATCTATATGCATTGAAGATCAATCCAACACACAAATTTCACTTCATCCACTCAAATCACATGATCCCATCACTCATGCATTGGAGGAATCTTACATAGCAATCATACTTGTGTGACGCAAGTTGTTTATCTTTCTCATGTTTGCTTGCATGTCACAGTCAAGAGAGTGCATATTCTTAACAGATGCACGTAGTGTTTCACAACACGATGGTAAGTCCAGAGAGTGCATTTCATGTTCTTTCACTCATTTCTTTTCTATGGATGCATTTAAACTTGGAGTGTGTTTTTCTTCATCATTATATCTTTCATGTTTGTCTTCACCAACATGGGTCAACCAATGCGCTGGTGGATGCATTGGAAATATAACTTCATGTGATCAGGCCTGTGCACCATTAGTCTAGAAGTAGGAGTAGTGTTTTCTTTATGTCTTTTTTTCTTTCATGCATGTTTGTGTATTTTCTATGAGTTTGTTTTCTTGCCTTCTTGATTTTCTTACTAGCCTTGCTTTCTCATTTTCTTCTACTCTTTGCTTTGTTGTTTGTTCGCTTGTTTACATCCGTATGTTAGTTTCACATCAAACCATGTGCAACTCTTGAAACAAGCAAGGCAAGGTAAAAGAGGACTTGTGCAGTTATCAATACTTGGTTATCTGTTGTCTTATCTCTCTATGAATAACTTTTTGTCTTTAGTCCATGATACACCAATGGAAAAATATGTTTTGTTCGAAGTGAACCTTCATCAAAAGACAATGTTTGCGCACTAACTAGTATCACCTAATCTAGTCTTTTGTTTTGGGTTAACCCTTGTTAGCTCTGTCAAGTAGAGTAAGGTGAGGGGGGAAGCCTTAACAAATATGTGAGAGGTATATACAAAATAATTCTCCGAAGAAACAACCTCTTTTGATCTCAATAAGTTGGGATCCCTCTTTCGCCTCTTAAATGAATAAGTGCTATGCAAAATTCTTGAAAAAATGAAAAATCAAAATGTGAAAAAAATTGAAAAAAATGAAAAAATGAAAAATGAATAAGGCGAAAGAAGAGAAAGGCTTCCTACACAGAGAGGTGATGCAAGTAAATCCGCTGGGGTAAGGACCAAGCTCGCTAGCAGTAAAATAATGCTTGTGTTCCTATGTGACTCCATCGGGGTATTGTCTAGGCTTGTTGGCAGTGGAGCAACACGAGAGATGAAACTTAAACTATGACAGTCATATTGCTTGTGTACTAATATACCCCTCATACCCAATCGAAACAACTTTGTTGACTTGGCTTGGAATGTGTGTTGACCGACCAAGAGCATGGAAGGTGCTACATCTTTCAATCAAGCTAGTGTGAAAACTAAGATTATCAGAGAATCAAACAAAACTTCCAGAGGAGTTAGACTTTCTTTTCAAAAAACAAGGTCCATTCAGTGAATTGGAGTTCTACTAGTGTGTTGCCAAGTGTTGTAGTGGCTACAACAACCCTCCAAAATTTTTCCTTAGCTTCGTTTTAGAGCCTACCTACCAACTTTCCTTAGCAGCATGTCTTGCACTGTCCAATTACAAATGCTTCAATTGACTTTTAGTGGCTTTCCAGCCTGTGCTTGTCAACTTGTTTGCCTTCCACCCGCAGGCTGACACTCCGGGACTTAGTCATTTTCTAGTTGTGATGCTCACCTAGAAAATTGCACAATTTTTGAGGGGAACCAACCTACCCTATAGAAATTGCACAATTCATCTGGGCTTCCTCCTGGGCTCCAGAAATGCGCAATCCAGCCAAGTAGCCTTCCTTCTAAAAATTGCACAATGCAGGCCAAAATAGGGCTTCATTTAAAAAATTGCGTAATTCTAACTTACAGCCAGGGCTTCAGTCCAAAAATTGCACAATGCATGAGGGACAACCAGAATTACTCAGCTCAGAAAATATGCAAATGTCATTCCCAGGCTTGTAGGCTGTTGCATGTGCTCCTAGGTTGTCCGGTCCCCTCCAGGACTAAGAAATCTTGATTTGCATGCATAGACTACTTTTTCCCAAAGAAGCAAAAATCAAAAAAGAAAAAAGAATCCCTTGATTTTAGGGATCCATTTTTCGCAGCTGGAGGTTACATGCAAAATCCGTTTTAGAAACCTCCCGCCAAGTGTCACTTTTTCCTGGATTTGTGGCATGCGCATCATAAGCCTCAATCTTATGCAAACTTATTTATTCGAAATTGAAGAGCTCATTCCTCACATCAATCTTGGAGCTCTAACATTCCAACTCGCATCTAGGAGCATTCGGCACACTCAACTCAAGTTTTTCTGGGTAAGTCCCCTTTTCGTTTATTTTGTTGCTTTTCTGTCGATTTTTGTATTTTTCTTTGTGTGAATGCTTTCTGCTTGGTTTCAATTAATGCATGTTTTTGTTTTGATGCATGTTAGATTTTAGAAGCATTGTTTTAGTTTTTCATTGCATCTCATTGTTGCCGCATGCATGACATTGTTTCTATAGTAACGGTCACCGTTGCGGTGATTCGCTTCACACACATGCTCATTTTCCCCTTTTCTAAATATTGCACTCACTGTTTGCATGCATGATCATTCACTCATGTTTGCACTCAGCTTCACCATGCATTCATACTTTTCATGCTTTCAGTCGCTCGTCGGTGGGACTGGGCTGCCTTGGCCTAGACTTATCCTTGGCTATCTTGCAATGCACATTTATGAGTGTGAAAGCTCTGCCTTCCTCCTAGAAATTTCCCAAATCTTGCCAAGCACTAGCCTCTAGGATTTCTTTGTGCAATTCTGAGAAGCAGTGCCTTGCCGGCCCCAGAAATTGCATAAAGACAGTTCCTGGTTTGTAGTCCTTGCTGTCTGAAACTATGTAATGCTTAGTTTCAGTTCTTGGTAGGCTAGTCTGGACTATGAATTATGTAGCTTCATTAGTCAATCATCCTTCTGATAGGCCAAACTGTTCCTTGTGCAGTTATGGCAGTTAGTCTTGCAGCCTCTTTGTGAAAATTGCGAAATTTTCCCAGTGAGTCACCCAAGTATGTTGTGTGTCAGTCCTCAAGTTTCTTTTGGTTTTCAACTGAAAAATTGCTTTCCATGAGTGTTTCTATGTCTCCAGGTATCACAGGTGTTCATCCATCTCTCAATAGTACAGGTACAATGGTTTCCAAGAGAGTAAGGTTAAAGGACACCATTGAGAGTGGAACTGGAGATGTAGTTGAGCAAGTGTTTATGAGCTTGCCCATCTATGAAGATACCAAGTTGTTCATAGACAAGGATATCAAGATGAAATGGTAGGAAATAAATGACACCTTCTCAGGAACATTTAAGTAAGATCTGGAAGACTTCAGGGTTTTTGTCAACATTCACAAGTCTAGCTTGTACCGGATTGCATGCAGGTATCCTGTGTTTCCATGCGCGAACATGATCCACTGGATTGTCTCGCATACTGATCCAAAAGCAATGGTGTTCAACAGTATTAGTGGAACAAATATTTCTACCTTTAGGGCGAAGGACTTTTAGGAGATGTATCACTTTCCACAGCCGGTGATTGTGATGGATACACCCTTTAACAGACCCAACAGTAGTGCAAACTCCAGAGACATCTTGAAGAGTTGGGTTAAAGAGCCATCGAAGTTTAAGACAACACCCAGCCAGGTTTACAAGACAAAGATACTGCGAAAGGAATATCATCTCTTGGTTATCTTTGCATGCCGCTTATATGGCCAAGAGAGCACATAAACCTTCCTGTAGTGTTGGGTGATTGCGTTGGATCAACTGGTGAGCGAAGGAAAACCTTTCAACTGGTCTAACATGTTGGCTCTTAGGTTGAAGGAACACATACCAAAAGCCTGACATCCACCCAAGGATAAGTAAGAGAAGCTATACATGCCCGCTTACATACTTAATGTGATCTGTGGTCGTCAGAAGTTCCCATGCTTGGGTTGGGCATGAACACCTTCAGAAACCTCTATGCAAACTTATTGCAAGTTGTTCTCAAAATGAAGCTTCCATGGAGTTATCACATAGTTACTAGACCACTTCATCACCTCGGTGTACAAGATGATATTTGAAAAGGATCCACCTTGCATGTCGTAGGTAGCGATGGAGGCATTGATCAACATAGAAGATTGGTATGCCTCACCCCTTGGCACCTACATACAGATTTACAACGCAGAGAAGGCTTTGCATGTTTTACTGAAGTTTTCC
>APFE031365972.1:0-42318 GCA_000404065.3 Pinus taeda
TTTTGCACATGGTTTTGGATGCAATGGTTTTTAGTCCATGGTTTTGGACGCGATAGTTTTCGGTCCATGGTATTAGATGCTTCGGCATGTATAAATATGTATTGTACTTTTTTTTGCTAAAGCAAGAGTCAGTCCTTCTATTATCTTATCACTAAGAATATATTAGATAAAATACAACGCGCCCAAAGAGGAAGCGCGTTGAAAAATAAGCAATTTCTTCCAGCTTAGTGAAAAGAGTCAACTAATCGAGAACCAGGCCTAGGGCCCAAGAAAAACAAACCACACGGCCTCCACCGCCCAAACCATGATTCGAGGTCAAGTGTTCGAGGGGCAAAACGGAACGAAAACAAGAGAACTCGAAAAAATAATAAGCAGACCCAAAGAGGGGAATAGAGACCTTATTAAAAAGATTTCGGGTTTGCTGGGGATCACCCAGACCCACAAACCTACTCTTTGAACCTTAGTCGTTGATCAACAGCTACATGATCCAACGACTGAGAGAAATATCGGGCAGAGCAGAAGCAGGGGGAATACCCGCTCGATGAGGGCGATATTCTCTCTCCTCCAAGAGCCACGCGTTGAACGCTAAGTGGCATCAGATACATTTCTGAGAAACCACTTCGGGTTTTGAGGTCGCCCAATAACCTAGAAATCGCTTAGACGCCTGAAATCTGGAAACCACGAATACTCTGAACCTACTTCCATCCATTTGACTGAGCCACCAATTAGAACGGATTATCACAATTTTTCTAGTTGCCTGCTCGCTAATCGAGCTCCCTGCAGAACCAATGAGAAGGCAATCTATGGTATCCCACTGCGAGACTCAAAAATGCCAAATCTCAAGTTGTCTCTCTATCGAACCCTTGTCGTCCATTGATTAAAGGTTAACTGGCATATTCCTTTCCTGTGCTGATAATGCTCCTTTTCAGTGAGGGCCAAAGTGTAACAGCCCTCACATATTTGGCTTGCGGATACTGACTCCCACAAGCAGCACCTGTTGTCTCTTGTGCATCTTGTTAGAAAATTTTATATTACAGAGAAATGGAACACATAAAATATTGCAGAAATATAAACACAGAAAATGCATAAAACAAGAGAGACACAGATATACATGGTTCACCTAGTTTGGGCTACATCCACGGAGAAATAGCCAGCCTTTATTTTTATATTATCTAGCAAACTGAAGAGATACAACCTACAGCATATCCATTGTAACTCCCTCTTCACTCTCAATCTCCTCTGTCTTCCTCACTCAGAATACAGATCTACATAGACACAATACAATTCCATCATGTATAGTGAGGGGTTGCCTTCTAGGGCAAAAAACCCTAAATTAAACATAACTTCTACCATCAGATCATCCACCTATTGAATGGCCCAGATTGACTAGAAATTACTATACTTTTACAAGGAAATTTTACATCAGTTTTTAGCTTCGGGGGCGCTGCCCCTGAACCCCCGCCGAGGGACCGCTGGCCCCTAGACCCCCTAGCGTGGAGGGGTGTAAAATCTTCCTAGGGTATACATTCAGCTAAAAACATTTGAATACAGAAGATAATCAGGCTCCACACCCAACACATATTACCTGTTCATTAGCTAGCCAGTCCGCTACTCTATTGGCATATCTGCACACATGAACAAAACTAAGAGTTCTTAGAATTCTTAGGTGTGATTGAATTCGGTAATAGATCTGCAAAAGTCTCCAGTGTTTCGAGACTTTGTCTGGAGCAGTGCCCGTGCCCAGCCGCTTGACCGAATTAATTATTAATTCCAAGTCAGCCTCGACGATTGTATTATGTAAATTGAACTCTATCAGAATCTCCAAGCATTGCTCCATGGCCATGAGTTCAACCATTTTGTTGGTGGCCCTCCCCAGGTGACTGTGAAAGATGACTTTTATGTTGCCCTCTTCATCTCTTATGACTTCTCCATAACCAGCATCTCCAGGGTTACCTTTTAAGGCTCCGTCTATGTTGAATTTTAAAAAACCATGGGGAGGGGGTTTCTAGAAAGCCTTTCCTTCTGAAATGAGCTTTGCTATATTATTTATCCCCTGAGGGACATGTGACTAGAGTCCGAATAGTACCAGAATGTGAGCATCTCGATGACCTGGGGGCTTCTCAGGAGGATGCTTCCGAAGGGCTTTGATAGTTTCTTGGAGTTGTTTTAGGATTTTTGCTATGATGCTTTGAGCTGGGCCAGATTTGTCTTTGAAGATCCTGTTATTACATTCTTTCCAAACATTCCAGATCAAGAATCCTAGAATCAAAGCCCAGGCTGTATTTACTATCTCATTGTCCGAGAATTCCTTCCTCCAATTCTTTAAAGTATCAGTGATTTCATTTTCGTTCCTGTCTGTCTGCTTGAAGATATAGGCTACCCAATTCCATAAGTTTGAGGTGAAAGAGCAGAGGTTGAGAATATAACTCATAGTTTCTTCCTACAGGCCACATAATTGGCATCTTGATGGACCATCATAACCTCTTTTTCTTAGATTTTCGCAAGTTAGAACCTTTTTGTGTTGAACTAGCCACCTGAACAGTTTGATCTTCGTCCAGTGTGGATTGTTCCATAGGTCTTTCCAAGTCTTATCAGGGCTTGGGTAGTTAAGTCTCGTGGCTATTCATTTGGCTTCTTTGAGGTTGAAGATTCCCTCATTATTTCTACCCCATATTAGTAGATCATTCGAGGTTGAGGTCAAAATTTGTCTCTTTTCCAGAATAGTTTCCAGAACTTTGGCTTGGGTCTTCAACGAGGTCTCATCAATGTAATCTGGTACCTTCCAAATTCTCCATTTACTAGTGCCCCTTGACTGATCCTGATAGTCACTTACTTTTTTTAGTGCTTTGTTAATGGTGTCGTTTTTTATGATATTCAGTCCTTCTCTACAAAGGTTATTTTCCTGCTGCCAGTTGTCATCCCAGAAGTAGGCAAGATTCCCATTTCTGATCTCCTAGAAACTGTGTTTCTGAACTAAAGCTCTATTCTTCCATGCCTTATTCCAAATATGGGAACCCCTGATGTGTCCGGTCATTCTAATGTGGCAAATGTCTTTCCAATCCATTACATATTTTTGTTTCCAAAGTTTAGCCCAGGGGTTTCTTATTTCCTTTAGCCATCTCCACCAAATTTTTGCCCCCAAATGTAACATCCCTCCCTTAATAATAAATAATAAATAATAATAAGAACTGATAAAAATAATACATAAACAAATCAATACATCTCTCATGAAAGTAGTAAATATCAAGAAATAATCAAAAATTTCAACATAAAAATTGCCCATAGGCCCTAGGTGTCCCGCTTTGATACCATATGTAACAGCCCAAAATACGAATATCTAATTAACTTATTAACATTAAATTTTTACGCTTACCTGAGCTTACTTGTGGTCAAAATAGACTTACCGCAACAGGGTTTTGGGGATGACTCTCCTCCCAACCGTAGGCTCAATTGCGCAGGATTCTGCTACAACTGGCCACCCCCGAGCCCTCAATCAACGACTACTGCCAGTATTTCTAAGTCTTGGTATATCATTCTCCCAAGAGAATGCAAGATAGAACCTCCGAATCATGGAACCCCCCCCATCCTCCTTATCATTCATTAAATAGAACAAAGCCTTGGAAGGGGAACCACATGCACACCCTCCATGTGTCCCACATGCACACCCTCCATGTGTACCACATGCACACCCTCCATGTTTCTGCATGCTACTTTTTCTCTATTTTCCATTGATTTTATTTCTTAAATATGGTTATTACTATTTTTATTCTTATTTTTATTACTTATTTATTTTTATATAATTTTTAATATCATTTATCATTTATTATTCTTTATTCTTTATTATTTATTATTATTCATTATTTATATTATTTTGTATTATTTTTTAGTTATTAATATTTATTATTTATTATTAAGGGAGGGATATTACAACAAGTTTCAAATCCAAACCATAATACCTAGACAGGATCCTACTTCAAAGCACCATGACCAAATCTCAAAAATCATGCATCTACTTAAAAACATCTACTAGAAAACAATAAATGAGAAATAAATGAGGCAAGAATCCAAATCCAAATCACAACATATAACAAAGCCCATTTCAAAAACTCTAGACGAGATCTCAACATCCCCACCATGCCCACCTAAAAACATCTATTAAAAACAACAAAATGTTTATGAAAAAGCATAAAGAGCATGGCTATGACATTAATTGTTGAAATTGGACACTGCTATGACATGAATGACGCACTCCACCATATGTTGCATGAGTTTTAATGTAACGGGGCTAGGTACAAGGAATGGGGATTTCTGGAAAATAACAATGGATCATACACAACAATATAATCGAGGGATTGGTATACCTGAGAAATCTAGTATGTAGAAGCAATGGTCGTAGAGCATTAGAAATATTTACTTAGTTTATAAAGGAGAAAGACATGACAAAACTTGGGTGGCCAGTTGCACAACCCAAGTTCATCAGACATCCCTCTACACGAACAATGATGCTAGGGTTGGTGTCAGGGGATACCCACATATGAGTCTGAGGTTTGATGGTAATCTTATTAACACCGGGGAAAGTTTCAAGGCCTTGCATATCAATATTGTTGTCGAAGTGACCAATGTTACAAACAATGGTATCATTCAGAATTTTCCTCATGTGATCTACCATGATGATGTCCTTGTTACCAGTGGTTGTCTCAAAGATATCAGTAGTGCTAACTACATCCTCAAGGGTGAGAACAGGAAGGCCTTCCATAAGTGCTTGCAAGGCACAGATAGGATCAATCGCTGTAACAATGATCATAGCTCCAATGACTTTCAAGGCTGTAAAACAACCCTTGCCAACATCTCCAAACCCTCAAACAACAACAACCCTACCAGCATATGTGGCTATCATAAGACTGTCTCAGAGAGAGTGCCTACATCCATACAAGTTGTCAAACTACAAAAGATGAAAGAGAATCAGAATCAACACAAACTACATCTCAAATAAAAAAATTTTGAAGAAAAAAAGAAGATCTAAGAAATCTGGCCGTGGGTCTATAATTCACAATAATTCAAAACTTCGATACAAGTCTAATCAACTTTGAAAACCTTAGCTAATATTAACCCATCATAACCAGATAATTGAATATATGTAAAGGTCCTTGATTAAATATGAAGAAGATTCTACACCAACCATGAACTCACATTGATTCAGCACCCTGAAAATTGAATATTTTTTTAAATGTAGTGGAAACTAGTGAATCCTAAAATGTAATGAAATGTAAGCTAACAATACCAAAAGCATCATGATGTGATCTCAATGACACCAAAGAATCAAGGCAACTAACAAGAGCAGTGCAACTCATAACATCATGAATGAGATCAAAATTACCCCAAGGCCATATCAGATCCAACATTAGGATATTAGTATTACATGATTAAGATTAACATTAATATTAAGAGACTTCCTAATGCTCTAAACACATATAATATAATAATCTAGAAGCTGATAAATAGCGGTGAGAAATTTACCATACTATACTATAAATGTGTATAATAGTTTGATGATGATAGCCTAACTGCCTTAAAACAACCACAAAACTCATTGCTAGAACCAAAAACAGAACAACTAATCAAGATTCCACATCTCAGACACCCTTACAAGATCTGAACAAGAACAAATCTACCAGAAATGTGTGAGTTCAAAAGAAATCAGAACAAATTTCAAATCCAAACCAAAACATCTAGACAAGATCCTAATTCAAAGCACCTTGATGAGATCTCAAAAATCACGCATCTACCTGAAAACATCTATTAAAAAAAGACAAGCGACAAAGAAATGAAGCAAGAATACAAATCCAGATTACAACATATAAGCAAAATCCCATTTTAAAAACTCTAGATGAGATCTCAACATCCCCACCACACCCACCTGAAAACATCTATTAAAAAATAGCAGAATGTTTATGAAAAAGTACAGAGAGCATGACTATGACATTAATTGTTGAAATTGTACACTGCTATGACATGCATGGCCCACTCCACCATATGTTGCATTAGTTTTAATGTAATGGGGCTAGGAACAAAGAATGGGGATTTCTCGCAAATAGTAATGGATCATACACAACAATATAATCAAGGGATTGGTATGCCTAAGAAATCTAGTATGTACAAGAAATGGTTGCAGAGCATTAGAAATATTTACCTGGTTTGTAAAGGAGCAAGACATGAAAAAACTTAGGTGGCTAGTTGCACAACCCAAGTTCATCGGATGTCCCTCTGTAAGAACAATGATGTCACTGTTGGTGTCAAGGAAAACCCACCTATCAGTCTAAGGCTTGTTATTAAGAATAAATAATAATTTAAAGGAAAAAATAATGTTAGCTCAGAAATAAAGAAATTTCTAAAATGCAAATAAAACCCACATTTGTTTAGGGGCTGAACAAATAAAGGGAGGTTACATCAATAGAGTGGTGACTGACCACTTGAGTGAGTTGAGCATGAGTATGTCTGCAATTAGGCATGGTTTGATGGGAGCCACGTGTAACATATCCCCATAAAAAGAACTTTCTTTTGACAACAATTTATTGAATCATAGCGATGTCACTTACCATTTCACATAAATATACATATATCACTTACCATTTAACATAAATATAAAAATATCACATAATATTTTGTTTTAATGTCATTGTTCGAAATATTATTTTCATCATGACGAAGTTCATAATATTGTTGGATTATGATCTAACCCTCACCTAGCCAACCTTGGGTTTCTATAACCCAGGCTCGGGGAGCATTCTAGGCTCCCCTGAGTGCTATTCACATGGATTTCTCTCCTTCGAAGGATAAACAACAAACCAATGCCATCTGATCACCTTAGGATTATCCTCCAATCGATGATTGCGGTGTTTTAGGTCTCCATCATTGGATGAGGAGGTTTGTAGGTCGGTAGAGAGTAATTACCCTCGACGGTTGTGTGAACCAAACCCTCATTCTACAATTCGCATCTTTCTCCATCCTTCTCTGCAACTCTGAGGGGGTTTGTGGGTTGGTAGAGAGAAATTACCCTCAACGGCTGTGTGAAACAAATTCTCATTCTACAAATTCACATATTGCTCCACCCCGCTCTGCAACTCTAGTTAGTTTGTCGTTTTGTCTGCTAGTTTGCTGGGTAGAGTGTATTGCTACTACCTTCTGGCATCCACAACATGCTAGGCAATGTCCAGATTCACAC
Source organism: Pinus taeda (assembly GCA_000404065.3). Lineage (NCBI taxonomy): Eukaryota > Viridiplantae > Streptophyta > Pinopsida > Pinales > Pinaceae > Pinus > Pinus taeda. Next base: position 7,223 of record APFE031365972.1, read on the forward strand.
TCTCCCTCTAGAAATGCCTCGGTACAACCTTGTTCTCTGAATTATTAGTTATTGTTACAACCTTTAGGCTTATTTTAATTAATGTACATATTTTATTAACTTATTTTGTGTACATATGCAAGGTAATGCCATTGTGGAGGTCTCTGCAGAAAACCCTTGGACTCAGGGTACCCATTTTCCCCTTTCAACAATCAATCAACAACATGGCTTGCAATGTTTCTCTCCCTGTTTCAAGGTAACAATCATGACTTTTGTTTTCTTTCACGCATCACTGCTAATTCCCTATTTTTTTTTATTACCGATTTCTCTCTCATGTTCCAGGGAACCCATTACGCATTTCAACCCTTCATGGGAGCCATTTTAGGTTCCTTCGAATGTGCTAGCTCTAGTTTCGATGTTTCAGTTCTATTAAAGAATTAAAATCAACAAGGGTAATGTTAAATCTTTATTAGCATGAGGAGGAGGTATTGCTGCAAGTTGAGGGTTTCTCCTCCAAGTTGAATCCCTGGAAGTTTTCTATACTTTATGAGCAAATAAACTTTTACTTATCTCGCTACGGGAGGGTATGTGTTAAGTTATGGTTTGAAGGTATTTGTTTTTCTAGAATTGTGTTTACTCATGCCGAGTGTAGTTTTAAGCCTCCTCCTTGATTTTACTGTTAAAGGCTTGAGATGTGAGCATTTCGGTTGTCGACTGTGATAATGGCTTAACTTATTTTCTTTTTACTGGAATTTTCAACCTATGGGGTGTATCTTGTACAATGATTTAGTGAAGTACACGATTTGTGTTGATTTCTGTAGGTTTTGACGATGATACTCTAATACGAATGAAATGAAAATTCCTTGCTTTTCTGTCAATGATTATGTTTCTAGCGTTTTCTTTTAGTTCTCTTGACTATTCCTTTTATTAAAGAAACTACCCATGGAATTCCTGGGTTATCTATGGCTAGACTCTTTCTTTATAGGATGAACTCGAGATTCTTCATGGGGTATTTAAATTTCACGTAAATCAACGCCACTCTTAACTACGATGGAAAAAAGAATTTAACATGTACAAGGGTAGCAATTCAGGGATTCTCTAGTGAGTTGAGGTAATTAGGTTGTCATTTCCATTTTTTCTTAATCCCATCAAGAAAAGTTAATTTCTGTTCAAGGGTACATTACTTGTGGGTGTGGCAGCCTAGTCCTGAATTTAGGAATCGGGGTAATTTTGGAAATTTGGTAAAAATTTCAAGAAACTAAGAATTGTACATTTTTGCTAGATATGATTAAATGGTGTCACATTCTAAAAGAAATAAAATTTTAGTTAGGAAGTTAGAAACTATTCAAGTAATATATATTTGGTAGAGTATTCTTCATGTTAACAACTTCAAAATGACTTTATTTTTCTCTAAATATATTTTTCTTTTGATCATCTCTATTAGCAATAATTAATTATTTTCTTGTGGTTTCATTACAAAGAGGCTTTATTGTTTTCATGTTTTAGAAGGTATGTATTAAAAATAATTTACAAGTACCATTTCCTGTGTATTCTATTTTTTATTTTATTTTTCTTAGAACATGGCATCCATCTCTGACATTGACATCTGTATATATCAAGAATAATTTCCAAGTATTTTTCTTTTGATCATCTCTATTAGCAGCAATTAATTATTTTGTTGCGGTTTCATTACCAAGAGGCTTTATATTTTCCGTGTTTGAGAAGGTATGTATTAAAAATAATAAGTAGCATTTCTGATATATTTTATTTTCTTTTATACTTTTGCATAGAACATGGCATCCATCTCTCACAATGGCAAAACATCTGTATGTATCACAAATAATTTGCAAGTACCATTTCCGGTATATGTGTTTTTTTGTTAGAAGTGACTCTCTCAAATATATTACCTTAAGACAGATTTGTGTTCTTAACATGCATATAAGCTTTGGCAATGTGACTCTTTGTTTCTTTTTATGACTATTAATTCGTTGAGGGCATTCATTAGTTGGCCTAGGCAAATAACTCAGCTTCCCTGTATGGCTATACAAATTGAAATTTGCTAATTAAATAGGAAATTCCTATGCGAGTTTCACAAGTCTTTCTAAATGGGTCTAAATTCTGTTCAATTTATTCTGCAGAGAATCTATGATTATAGAGACTTTTCGAGCATATACTTTTCTAGTTTGTATTCCTGGGTTGTAATATTGTTTCCTTGCAAATGCATAGATTATAATGCTACTTATATTGATGTAGTCCAGAGCCTTCTATATGGAATGGGTAGAATTGGAAAGAAAGATACCGTATATGTGCCTGTTCAATTATTTTCACATTTAGATATTAAATATTCAAGTTTAGTATAACTTATTACATTTAGATCTTCAATATTCAAGTTTAGTACAACTTGTTTTAGAAATGAAGCCAATGAATTTTCATGATATTTTCTTCATAATTATAGTCATAATCTTTTTACAATTTTAATTTTTGCAGTGCAGCTACCCTGTCAAAATAACAAGTTTTTAGAAAAGCTATATAGGAGAAAAATAATTTTGAAAGCCATATTGTAAACCATGTAAAAAGTAGTATAAATTAACATGTTTTTATTTTGGCAAGTTGTTAGAAAATCTCTATAGGAGAAGATTAATTTTGCAATCCATATAAAAGTAGTATAAATTAACACATTTTTAGAAAAGCTCTATAGGAGAAGCTTAATTTTCCAAACCATGTAAAAGTACTTGAAATCAACCATTCTATCAATACTTATGTTGTGAATAGTTATAGTGTGTTATACTCTATAGAAAATTTAAATTCTCTCCATATGCATCTTCAAAGTTCTGAAATTGTATTTACACCAAAAAAAAATGTAATGTAAGTTTCATTTCAAAACTATAGGATTGTCATATACGAGCATGAAATTTATTAATCAACCATTCTATGAATAGTTATGGTGTGTTGTGCTCTATAGAAAAATTTAAACTCCTTGCATCAACATCCTCAGAGTTATGAATTGTATTTACCAAAAAATGAAAAAGAAAATAATGTAATTGTCATTTCAAAACTATAGGACTGTAATATACCAGCATGGCATGTGGTCATATACTCCCATTACTTGTTTCATATTTCATTGATGTCACCCATGATTTTGTAAGTTTGATATATGTAGAAACCCCCTTCCTATCTGTAGACATAATCTGTGGGTTTGTAAGTTGGCTATATCTAGAAACCCCCTTCTTGTTTGTTGACATAATCTATGGGTTTGTAAGTTGGTTATATCAAGAAATCCCCTTCCTTTATGTTGACATAGTCTATGGGTTGGCCATATCAACAAAGTCATTTCCTCTTTGTTGACATAATATGGGGTTTACAATAGGGGTGGGACTACCTCCAAATCCAAAACAAGCATTTTGTTGATTTCGGGGGTGTAGAGCATTTCTAGAAGCATTTTTTTTATTTTTAGACTAGTAAATTGATTCCAAACACCAAAACTCAGAGACATTTAGTTGATTTTGGGGTTTAGAGCATTTAGTTGATTTTCCCTAGCTGAGTAAATTTGTTAGAGGCAGTTGTCCAATTTTTCACCGCCAAGTTGCAGTCATCTACTATCCCCAATACTCTTCGTAGACTCACCCTAATCCATTAAACCACCCTGCAAGGCTTTTAAGGGTCATGAATCTCTACTAATATTATGCCATTTTTCACCTTTTATGGATGGGATTTAACTTTCTCCATTTTTTTTTTTTTTAGTGGTTGGGGATTTAACCTTAACCACTTTTTTCTATGGTTGGGATTTAACTTTAGCCAATTATTCTATTTGGTTATTTTATTTTTTGTGTTTTTTCAATTAAATAATATTGGTTTCTTGTGCTCTTCCTTGGAGCACTTCCTCTGAGCATGTGTGCTTCTTCATGTGTTTATTTTTAAGCACATTATATATATATATATATAATATATATATATATATATATTAATATATATAATGATTAATTTATAAAAAATGGAGATTAAATTATATAAAAAATCTTTAATTAACAAATACATTTTAATGGTTGGGATTTAACTTTAGCCAAACATTCTATTTATTAAATTATTTTTTATGCTTTTTCAATTAAATAATATTAGTTTCCTTATGCTCTTCCTCGGAGCACTTCCCTTGGAGCATGTGTGCTTTTTTCATGTGTTTATTTTAAAGCATATCATATATATATATATATATATATATAATATATATTATATATATATATAATATAGATAGATAGATAGATATATAATATTACAAAGAAATGTTAAATAATCAAAATACCTTTCTATGGTTGGGATTTAACTTTAACCAAATTTGTCATTTTTCAAGTTCTTAATTTTAATTTTTTCACTTTTTAATTTTTTACCTTTTTATGGTGGCTTGTGTTGAAAAGATTATGCCAATTTCCTTCCATAATTAAAAGATATGGAATGATGCAAGGACTACTCCACAAGTTATGAAAATATGGAATGATCAGAGAACTTAACTATTGATTCACAAGTAGATCTCCTTCCTTGCTTACTCTCATTCCACCATAGAATGAGGGAGGTTAAGTAGATCTCCTTCCTTGAGTACTGCCATTCCATCAGAAAGAGGGAGGTGAGGCATTTAACTTCAACCATATATATATAATATATATATATATATATACACTTTTTCTTTCTCTTTTTCTATTTTTTCTTAGTTTTATTTTTCAATTAATTTAGTGTTTTATGCTCTAAGTGAAAATTAGTCTCTTATTCTCTTCTTGAAGAAACATGTGTGTTGTGTGCTTCTTCTCACCAAGTGTATTCTTTTTTTAGTAGCCCCATTTTCTATTCCCTAACTACATTTTTTTTAGTAGCCCCCTTTTCACGATTTCTAGTGAGGTAACGTTGTTGCTGTTTGTGGGTTTGGAGATGTTTGCAAGGGTTGTGTTGCAGCCTTGAAAGTCATTGGAGCTAGGGTCATTGTTACAAAGATTGATCCTATATGTGTCGTGCAAGTGCTTATGGAAGGCCTTCCCGTTCTCACACTTGAGAATGTAGTTAGCACTGCTGATATCTTTGTGAAAACCAATGGCAACAAGGGAATCATCATGGTAGATCACATGAGGAAAATGAACAATGCCATTGTTTGTAACATCGGTCACATTGACAACCTGATTGATATGGAAGGTCGGTCTTGAGTTAAGAAGATTACCATCAAGACTCAGACTCATAGGTGGGTATTGATTAACATCAAGCCTTAGACTGATAGGTGGGTGTTTCCTGACACCAACAACAGTGGCATCACTATTCTTGCATAGGGATGTCTGATGAACCTCGGTTGTGCAACTGACCACCCAAGTTTTTTCATGTCTTTCTCCTTTACAAACCAAGTAAATATTTATAATGTCTTGCAACCATTGCTTGTACATACTAAATTTCTCAGGCATACCAATCCCTTAATTATATTGTTGTGTCTGATCCATTGCTACATAATTGGATTTTCCATCTATTGTGCAAAATCTCCACTTTTTGTTGCATGTCATTGCCTAGGTAGAGTTGTGGAATGAGAAGAAATGAGGGAAATATGAGAAGAAGGTCTATGTGCTGCCTAAGAATCTAGATGAGAAGGTGGTTGCTCTACACTTGCCCAAAGCTTTCTCCTCATCAAACTGAGTATATCAATGTGCTTGTTGAGGGACCTTACAAGCCTCCTCACTACCGATACTAAAAAGATTTAACATTTGGGATGGCTTGTTGTAAGAGTAGAAAATGTCCTCTTTTTTGCAAATAAAAGAAACTCTAGCATTTATTTTTGGCAGCTCCCTTTTTTTAAGGGACCTTACAAGCCTCCTTATTACATAAATACTGAAGAGACATTTTGGGTGAGACCTAGTCGGTGAGTATCAAGTAGCAATGCTCCTGGACATATAAAGATCTGGCGAGTCTTTCTTGGCATTTCCATTGTTAGGGTAGAATTATAATAAATTTTTTTGATAACTTTTCATTTAGTACTGTAGAGTGTGTTAGCTCAATGGAAAAGCTTATGGCTTACAAGGAGGTTGGTGGTTTGATTCCACAGTGCACTAACATGAATTAATCAACTATTTTTGTTGGTTATTTTTAATTAAATGCTTTTTATATTGATTTATTTCAATGGTGAGAATTAATCAACTATTTTTTGTAGTTTATTTTAATTAAATATTTTTTATATTGATTTATTTCAATGGTGAGACATTTCTAGATTCATTGTTTTATAGACTCTGTAGAGAGACAAAAGTGATCTTTAAAAAAAAAAATTAGTGTCTCTAGAGAGACAATATCTAATATTAAATACATATTGTCTCGAATCGGAGTGGTGTCTCAAGAGAGACAAAATTGAATTGCCTCAATATAGACAAAAATGAATTTGCAATATTTAAGATGATACACAAGTGTTTTTTTTCTCAAGTTAAGATAATTTACCCTAAAATTGTGTCAAATATTGTTTTAAAACCCCTTTATGTAGTAGTGTAGTGTATTTAAATGAGAATACAATGTTGATTGCATCAAAATGCAATGCGTTGAAGGGAGGATATTACACAATGCGATGGTAGTATATTAAATGTTGCATTGGTTAATGTATTAAGGGCGCAATGAGGCTACGTCAAACACTGCAAACGCCGCAAAGAATACTGTGCACCAATGTCAAGGAACATAACTCATCTCATCATTCCTCAATCATATGAGAACTTTATACCGCAAGTAATAATGACTATTCTACTAGTATTAGATGAGGGTTACGAGTGTCAAACTTTATAGGGAAGTCATTGGTAAAGAAAAACTCCTGACCCTAAATACATGCTCACCTAACTATTGTACACTGAAACGGTTTCCAAAGCTATATTCCGTATTGTTGAACAATAAACCAATTTTATCTACGCAATTGAATGGTGGAGGTGATACCAGTGAGAAGATACGGATAATTCTCTCAAAAGAGCAAATGGAATTATCTCATAATGGCTGTGAACCTCTATTGGAGAATAATGAAGCCTCATCCTATTCCACAATCTGTGTATTGAATGTCTGTGAAGAACGATGTTGAAGAACTCTTGAAGGTTTCATATTTTGGGGAGTTTGATGAGGACGACAACAAAAATTATTTATTCATAATAAAGGGAAGTGTGATTATGGTTATGATATTTTATATGTTATTAGGTTAAAATATTTCATCTAGTGCCTTAATAATTTGTTATTCATTTGCGGAGAAGAAATAATTTCTAAGCACCGTAGCTTTGAAAACCAATTCTTGCAGACATTTGCGCAGACCTATCCATGGAAAAGAAAAGGAATACAATCTCTTTCAAGATTGGATCCAGATATATGCAATTAATTGCAAGATGGAATCAGTTTCAGTGACGTAAAATTTTCGAAATCCCTCAATACAACACATATTAAGTTATCTTGTTCACAACAAATTAATAGATACTTTTTGCACATTTAATTTCTTTATTGAGTAAATATCTCCATCTTGTTCCCGGTGGCTTGCTTGTAGGAAAAAAAATTGTTTCAAAGCCTACCAAATACATGAATTCACAGCTTATAGCCTTCGATCTACCAAGTACATGAATTCACACTTTATAGCATTAGATCTACCACGATTTAGTTATCATATTATTATTGTTTTCTAATTATAAAAAGAAAAATTCTGGTATCCATGTAAAGGCTAATTTGGGCATGTGAATGTCATCAATCTGAAGGCTTATAGTCATAGGGATATGTAAATAAATAATATGGAGGTTTCAAAAAAATTAACGTTCCTTTGAAAATCGTTGTTAGAATAATGAGCCACTGACAACAAACTATGCCTTAGTCTGCTGCAGCTACAGCCCAGTTTTATTGTTTTTATTTCCATCATTTTAATGATTAGGGCTTATCCATTTGCGTGTAAAATTCACAAGTTATAGGGAATTTAAATTTCAAATTAAGAAGTGTTAAAGATGATCTTTGATAAAGAAACAAATATGCTTTTAATTTTTATGCACGAGTTTTGCAAAGTCATTGTATATATCGTTTGAAGTTGTTTCTCATATGATGATTAATGTAATGAATCCTTTCTAAGATGAACTTGATACCATTCAAATGTATGAGCTATTGGGAAATTTGTTGGCCATAGTTACTTACACATTCCATTCTCAAAACCTATTTCGTTTCTTTTATTATTTTGTAATTTTCATGTCAATAATATATAATAAGAGCCATTTAAGAGTTACTTGGAATGTAAAGGGTTATGTGTATCAAAAGGGGATAAGGGAATCTAAAGGGGCATGGAAGAGGTGAAAGGTCAGCACCCACTTGTATAAAAGTCTCTCATGTGATATTGGTAAGGGGCTTTTTGCATTCAATCTTATTTTAACTATAACATTCAAGGCTTTGAGTACATTTTCTCTTGGTAGTTTATAGGTTGAGTGATTGTGAGGATAGGGTTTTTATTTTGAAGATGATATGAAATTCTCTCATGACACTACCAGGTTTTGATGAGATTGCATGTATTTGAATGGGAGGTAGTGTTAATGAGAAGATTTTCACTTCATGCATTGACTCATTGCATTCCTATGTTGGTTATATTAGCTAACTAGTATTCCAATCATGTATGAATGTGTGTTTGCAAATTGGTTACATGTTTATGAACTAATTTGATGCATACAACTAGTATGTTTGCCTTGAATCTCTTCTTTTCATTCCATGCAAATGTTAGTAATTGATTGTGAAAGAATTTTTACTTGTGTATGTATTATTTAGTATTACTTATATAATTATTTCTTAAGGCATACTCCTTGTCATTAATATCTTGTTACTTTCTTCTATTATGTTAAGCTATCAATGGATGGTTGATTTCATCCTCCTTGATCAGGAAATTTATACTTGGTCTCACATTTATTTCTATGCATTTGATAGCCAAGAGTAAATAGTGACCACACACATAGAGGATGGCAATTGGGCCCATAAACCTAATGAGGCTCTAATTGAGAGTGAGACTCCCTAACTATTGGCTATTCATTATGAGTTGTCAAAAAATCCCTTTAATTTTCTAAACTAATCATAAAATTGTAAGAACATTGTTGTGCACTACAACATTATTCTCAAAGTGGAATTTTGATGGAGGTCATCTAAGAAAACCACACTGCTCATATATGGGAACAACAAATGGTTTCTATCTCAGTAAACCAAGTGATCACAGAGAGAACAATAAATCATTGCTATCTCAATAAACCACAGATAGGGGGGAACAACAAATCATTGCTATCTCAGCAAACCATGGTGGTGGTTTATGGGGAACAACAAATCGTTTTTCCAAGCCACACACAGAGTTTAAATATCCCTTCGTAACTCCCCAACCAAGGATATTTCGGGAAAATCACTCACTAGTTACCAAATAGACCCTGCTCTCCACAAAACCCACGTTCGAGAATTTCAGATTTCGAATTTTGTCTTCCTTCAATGAGAAATTGACAGGTGAATTTGATGACAGTTTTCCCCTCACAAATTTTTCTTTCTTATGTTGGCTTGATATAGAGTGCTCTATATTCTTGAATCTGTAATGTAAATAACTCTTTCTAATAAATAATCTTGCGTGCAGAAACACTCGATTAGATGATTAACTGAAATGTGATTCTTTAGGGTCTCATTTAAATGTAAATAGCAGAGAAAATAGAGTGCATGAATTCCTCATTTAACACATCAATTTAAAGACCGAATCAAGTTTCAATCTCTCGATATTAATATTATGGTTCACAAACCTCACAAGTGCATATGCAAATAACTATCTCACACACACTTACAAATTTTGATTTGCTAAAAAAAAACATTAGTCTAAGAAATGTTGTTCAGTTAACTTCAATCTCCCACATACAAAGAAAGAACCAGGGTATCTCTCTCTCAAACCCAAAAACTTCCAGCCCAAAAAATGTTCCTCCTCTCTCCAAAAGCAAAAAGCAATTGTCCATGAAATGAGTTCATGGATGTGAACCAATTTTCTTTAGCCCTAACTACCTACTAACTATAAAATCATTTCCCTTAACAATATATTCCTAACTAGCCTTAACTAAATATCAAAAACTTTTCACAAATAAACTTTAAATGTTCTAGCCTTGACATGTGATTAATCGATCACATTTCTAGTCTCTTGGTCTCACTTTAATGACTTATCATTTTTGTGTGCTCGGCCTAATGCACCTACATGAGAGTGCCGAAGAAAGAAAATTTTATGAGCTCCTACCCATAAGATATTCTATAGAGTGACCTTCTTTCTATAGTGTTGTTTCATCCATCCAAGCTGAATCCTCCATCGGACGATCTTTCCACTTCACAAGATATTTCAAGTATTCTTTCCTTTTTCTTCTCGGCAACACGCATATCCAAAATGTGTTTAGCCTCTAAACTATTTGCCATAGGCATTTGCTTCAACCACTGTTGTTCCTTTCCTTCATCCTCATCAAGATTCTGAAAAACTTAATCCGCATCACCAACTGTGTAGAGATACATATCTGCTACATTAAAAATAGGTGAAATTCCAATTTGTGGAGATAACTCTAGGTCATAAGTATTCTCTGAAAACTTGGGGAGGATCTTACAAGGTCCTACCTTCTTCATTTTCACATGTTGACATACCATGCAATTACTCACATACCTTTGTACATATGTCTTCATCTTAGGCCAAAAATAGAAGTGACTTAGCTGCTCATGTGTTTTGTCAACACCAAAGTGTCCAACCAACCTGCCATTATGCTTTTCTTGGACCAAGTTTTCCCTCATTGAGAAATTGGGAATACATAGCTCATTTTTCTTGAACAATACCTCATCATGCAACATAAACTCTTTCCATGGACTGTTGTCCCTATTGATTGGATTTTTACAAGCTGAAAATCTTCTTTAAAATCAACATCAATGTCATACAAGTCCTTCAAATAATCAAAGTCAAGAATTTGTATTTCACTTTCCTGCATGATTAAGCATCTCCTACTAAAGGCATTGACAACCTTATTTGCTTTCCCACTAATGTGCTTCAAAACAAAAGTGAAATTTTCAAGGATCTCCACCCACTTTGCATGTTTATGATTTAACTTATGTTTCTACATAATGTATTGTAAGGGATAATTATCCTTTTATAGAACAAACTCGTTAGGCATGAAATAATTCCTCCAATGCTTCAAAGCTTGAACCACCACATAAAATTCTTTGTTGTAGGAAGAGTATTTCTGTTTTGACCCATTTAACTTCTCGCTGAAATATGCAACAAGCTTATCTTCTTGGCTCAGTATAGCTCCAATAGCTATCCCACTAGCATCACATCTCACTTGAAATGGATGATTGAATTCTCACAACTTCAACACTCACTTCTCAATGATCTTCTTCTTCAATATTTGTTTTTTTTTTCTTTTGTTGTTTTTGTCCAATAAAATTACTTCCTATTCTTCTTGATGGTGTCAATGATATGTGCACAAATGCCACTAAAATTCCTAGTAATGTTTCTGTAGAAGCTCGCTAAGCCATGAAAACTTGTCACCTCAAAAATGCTCTTAGGTGAGGGCCAATTTACAATTGCCTCTATCTTCTCTGGATCCATTTTGAAATCATGATTAGAAATGAAAAACCCATGTATACAAGCTCACTTTTCATAAAAGAACAATTCTTCTTGTTAATCAATATATTTTCTTGCTGCAATCTCTCTAAAACATTTTTCAAATGTCTTAAGTTCTCTTCTTCAGTTAGACTAAAAATTAAAATGTCATCCAAGTAAACAATGACAAACTTACGAGTGAATTCCTTCAAGACTTCATTCATCAACTGCATAAAGATACTGGGTGCATTTGACAAGACAACTAGCATGACCATCCACTTGTACAAGCATTCATTGGTCTTCAAAGCTAGCTTCCACTCTTCTCCTTCTCTTATCAGAATTTGATGATAGCCACTTTTCAGGTCAACCTTTGAGAAGTAAGTTTCTCAAGCCAAGAAATCCATCATATCATCCATCTGTGGCAATGGAAACCTATAACAAATGGTGATCTTATTTATTTCTCTAGATTCAGTGCACATTGTCCATTCTCCACCCTTCTTTGGACTTAATACTCTAGGTACGACACACAAACTCAAAATTTCTCTTAGTATTCCTTTGTCCAAGAATTCTTGGACTTGCTTCCTCACTTCTTCATTCTCTTTGGGTGTTATTCGATATGAAACCTTGTTCCGAAGAGTTACTCCTGAAAATTCACTTGGAAATTCATCAACTACAATATCATGAAATTCATGCAACAACTCCTGAACTTCAGTAGGTAAATCTAAAATTTTAGTGTGCAAAAGTACTACCTTTGGCTTGCAAACCACAACATAGCTTATCTCTTCTTCTTCCATCTATTGTAGAAACTCCTTTCCACTAAGTAGCAGTTCTTTTGGGCTGATTTTTTTAGTTGTACTTTCCTCTTTCGATGGTACAAGAGTGTTCTTACTACCATCCTTTTCCAACTTATAAAATTGCTCTCTCGATCATGTGTCACCTTCCTATCAAACTTCCATGGGTGATCCAAAAGAATGTGACAAGCATCCATTGGCGTTACGTCACACATCACCTTGTCTTTACAACGGCCTATTTGAAACTCAACTTCACTTTGTTCATGCACCAACAATTGGTGTCCCTTTTTCAACCACAATACCTTATAATGTGTGGGGTGCTTAATTTTTTTCAATCACAATTTTTACCATTTCTTGGGAAACTGGATTGTCCATACTTCTACTGTTAATCACCAATTTGAAAAATTTGCCTTTTTCCTTACACATTCTCTTGAATAATGATTTCCTTTGGACTCATTCAATAGTCTCCTCTTCTACTTTTAATAGGACTTTGTGCATCATCAACACCTATCCAATCTCTTGTACATTCTCTACCTCAAGTACTTGTGACTTTACTGCCTTGGTTTGGGTTGTCTATGCACCTCATTATCTCATATTGTCATTTTTCACGACATTCAAAAGATTGGTGACCCAATTTGTTACGTCTATAACACCAGTATGTAGTCCCTCTGCCTCTTCCTCTACCTCTACCTCTCTGGTAATGTTATGGAATCAACCCACAAAAAGATAGAAAAGAAAGATCAATGCCTTAGAAATCAACCTCTTTGAGGGTGCAACTTCCTTTACATTACACAAATGAACAATTCTTGGATGATGCAAATGAAAAAACCTCCTTTCATATATACGAGTCTAAGGGGTCATAATGTAATCAGAGCCGACATAACAATAATAATGTAAGGACACAACAATACAATAACAGGGTTGCAATAATAACAATAAGGGATTACACTACTAGTATAGGGACCTAGCATGCCCCTCTCCTTCAAAAAGTGTTGTCCTCAATGCTTGAGTAGTTCTGGATGCTTTTGTATAAAAATTTTATTCTCCCATGTGGAATCTTCAGCGAGTAAGTTCTGCCACTTGATGAGATACTCTGAAATTAATCGATTTCGTAATTATCGAGTTCTTGTTTCTGTGACTGCTTCAGGTTCCAATATGATTTTTCCTTCCTCGTCAAGTTCCGACAATATTGTTTGAAGTGGGAGCTTGTCACTTATAAAGTTATTTAAGCATGAAACATGGAAAACTAGGGGCACTCGGGAAGATGCAGTAAAGTCAAATTTGTATACCATAGTACCAATATTTTGCAGCAACTTGTAAGGACCATAGTACTTTGGTGATAATTTATTATCCTTCTTAGCTTTCTTGAGGGATATATGTTTGTATGGTTGTATTCGTAAAAGTACCCAGTCGCCCATATCAAAACTTCTTTCATTGCGGTGTTGATTTTCATGTTGTTTCACTCGATTCTATGCCAAACTGAGGTTATCATTTAAGAGTTGGAGAAATTGTTGTTGTTGAGGGTCTACCTTAACACCTTCATGAGATACAATATGACCAAAGTATTCCACCTCTTGTACTCCAAAGAAACATTTGGAGGTTTTTTCATATAATTGTTTCTCATCCAATAGTCTGAGAAATCTATCAATATTTTGAACATGATCCTTTGAAGACTTGTCTTAGATTAGTATATCATAAAAAAATACTAACACAAATTTTCTAAGGAAGGGTTTGAAAATGGAATTCATCAAACCTTGGAATGTAGAATGTGCATTAGTAGGGCCAAAATGGATGACGAAAAATTCATAATGAACCTGATGAGTTCTAAATGTTGTTTTCTGAATGCCTTTAGTCTTCATTCTGATTTGATGATATCCTACATGAATGTCCAACTTGTTGAAGTAAGTTTGTCCATGCAATTCATCCAATAATTCATCAATGAGAGGAATGGGAAATTTGTCTTGAATAGTGAGCTTGTTGAGCTCTCTATAAACCAGACACATGTGCCATGATCTATCCTTCTTATGAACCAATACCACTGGAGCAAAGAAAGAACTTTGACTAGATTGAATTATAACAACCTCTAGCATTTTTGCAACCATATGTTCAATTTTACTCTTTTGTGCAAAGGGATATCTGTAAGGCATGATGTTTGGAGGAACACTTCCTGGAAAATCAATAGCATGATGATGATCACAAATAGGTGGGAGGCCTTTGGTAATCTCAAATACCTTGGAATAACTATTCTAGACTTTTTGCAGATCTGGAGAAATAGATGATTTCGACGTGGGAAACTCTAGCAAATATAATTATGCAATTACGCCACATTGTTCTTCCTTTAGAATCTTTGTCATGCTGTTAGAGCTGATTATCTTTCCTGGTTTCCATGCGATACCCCTTAATTCAACTTCCTTTCGTTCTAAAAAAAATTTCAAGAAGAGCTCTTGAAAATTAAAATTTATCATACCCAAAGATTGTATGCATTGGACTCCTAGTACAACATCAACACCATCCATTGGAATGGAAGGATTTGGACTATTCAAAACATATTCTCCCATGGACTGCTTTATATTATGGCACCTTTCAGAGCAATTTATGGTTCTTCCATTTGTAGCCATCACTTGACACTCTGGTGCTGGATATAGGAAGTAATTCAATTCCTTTGCTATCCTACAATGAATAAAATTATGGGTACTTTCTGAATCAATCAACACTATTACCTTTTTCTTCTTGATATGTCCTTCTATCTTGATAGTTTGAGGATTTGTAATTCCTACCAATGAATTATAATATATGGTTGGATTCATTTCTTTATGCTTGATGTGATCTTTCACTTCTTGAACCTTTTTCTTCATGATATGTCCTTCTATCTTAAGAGTTTGAGGAGTGGTAATTCTTGCCTGTGATTCACAAGATTTGATCATATTCATTTCTTTTTTCTCTGGGGGTTGGTTCCTAGTGTATGTCCTCTTATTTTGATGTTTCTTATTCCTTTTCTTCATCCTTTTCACAATCTATGTAAAATAATTTCTTCTCAGCACACTTATGACCTTTAGTGTATTTACTATGACAAATGTAATGAAGCCCTTACTCCATTTTTTCTTCCAATTGCTATGTTATAAACCTTGTAGGTTGTGGAAGGCTAGGAGAAGAAACACTTCCATATTTATAGTTGTGAGTGGGAGGATCCCTTTTTTCCATAATTCCACTTTCATTTTTTCTTTCCAACTTGAATGCCTTCTCCAATGAATTAGGTTCCCAAAGATGAACCTCATGTTGAATGTTATCTTTTAAAGCCCTTATGAGGACATCAATCATTTTATTCTCTAGAATATCATTTACCCTTATATTCAATTTTTGGAAGTCCTCAATGTGCTTTTCCATTGAACCCTTTTGTTTTAGATATATTAATTGGCTAAAAAATATGTTTCTCTTTATATCCTCATAATGTGCTATCATTTCCTCAGTGAAAATTGACCAAGTGACAAGTGGCTTACAAGAAGAAAGCCCTTTATACCATAAAAATTGATTAGATTCTAAATATAAAGATGTAACATGTACCTTTTGTAATAGTTCTACATCATGTAGATCAAAACATTGTTCCATCTATAGTATCCAATTTACTGGATCCTTGCCATCAAACTTCCTCATATCGCCCTTTCTTGATTTTAGGAGCTCGATATTGAAACAAATGTAACTCTGTAATTTAGGATCTCCAAGGTCTAAAAGTGTGATCTTAGTAGCCCTCTGCATCCTGTTTCAAATGCCACTAGTCTAATTTAAATTGGATTCTCTAAGAAAGAGTTGTTCAAAATATCCCAAGATGACCTGCCTATATACTTATTCAATAGAGAGAACTTGTACGAAGTGCCACGTTTTATTGTTTCGACCTTTGGATAAGAAACTGATACATAGAAAACTATAGGTCGTCCTATTTCTATAACTTCTTATGAAATTTCAATTGGATCCTCAGAAAGAACATTATGACGATTTTCCCTACGTCACCTATTTGAGATATAATTCAGGAGTCTACAAAGTACTTAACTTCCTCACATAATATCTCCAAAAATATAGCGAGACAATATCTGAAATTCAAACCCGAGGTTCAGAAATATTTATGCTCAAATGAATATTTTTTTAGCTTCTAAAACATCGCAGAAAAAACATTATAGCGAAAACGCCACAATGACCTATTTGGAGTAGTGAAACCCTAGAATCCAAAGCTCTCATACCAAATGTTATGAAACCATCTCACAAAGAGATAGAACATAAAGATCAACGCCTTACAAATCAGCCTCTTCCAGGGGGAAACCTCCTTTACATTACACAAATGAACAATTCTTGGATGATACAAATGACAAGGCCTCTTTTTTATATATAGGAATCTAGGGGGTCATAATGTAATGAGAGGTAACATAACAATGATAATGTAAGTGCACAACAATAACAATAGTGGGCTTCTATGGGGCACAATAATAACAATATGGTGACTACATGGGCATAACAATATAATAATGGGGTTTCACTAATAACAATAAGTGGTTACACAAGTAGTATAGGGACCTAACAGGTAAGGTCTTCATCTTCTACTTCCACCTTCTTTCTTTGACTGCCCTTGTTGATTTGAGTTTCCTTCATCATTCTTTTGCACAAGAAATTTTCCTCTTCCATTTTTTTGTCCTTTCCCTTTGGAAAGACCATGCACTTTGCTAGAGCTTTGCTTCCTATCTATGTTTTCTTCTACCTTCAAGGCGCACTTGTATTCTTCCTCTATTTTCCTTGGAGAAAATCTGTTGACTTCATCTTAGATATCTAACCTCCAACCATTAATATACTTGTTGTCTTCTCTCAGATATCTTCTACATAGCCTGCTCTCAAATTCACCTTGTAAAACTCTTCAATGTAGTCCCTCACTGTCATTATCTTTTGTTTAAGATTTTTCATATGTTTGTAAAGAGTGAGCTAGTAATCCCTTGGCAAGAACTCACTCTTCATCTTTGCCACCATTCTATCCTAGCTCTTGATCAACGATTTGTCCTTCTTCCTTCTTTCAGCCTATGCATTGTCCCACCATAGTGCAACATGGCCTTTCAACCTTCTTACAACAAACTTGACTCTCTTAGCCTCATCCATTTTCTCGTACTCAAAATAATTTTCCATCTCACTAGGCCAATCTTGTAGATTCTCATCTTCCATCGTAAATAGAGATTTCAGACTTTGGCCTTGAACTTGAGCCCAATACTACTCTCAAAAAATTTATCTCAGCAGCTTCTTCAACAGGTGATACTCTTTCTTCTTCAAGTTCATCTCAGCCTCACTAACATCTCCACCTTCAGGATCCCATTGTCTCCCTACTTCCATGGCTTCTAACCGAACTTGCAGTCTCCTTATCTCTTCCCATAGTTCTACATTACTGGTGGGTCTGTCTCCTTGACCTCGTCCTTCCTGATTGCCTATCCATCTCTCTATACTATAGAGACCAACAACATTAAGGCTCTAATACCACAAATTTATGGTTGCTATCTTAGCAGACCACAACGTTGGTACAAGGGGAACAATAAATCATTTCTATCTTAACAAACCACATTGCTGATATAGGGGGAACAACAAATCGTTGCTATCTCAACAAACCACAATGCTGATACCATAGGAACAAAAAGTCATTTTTCCAAGCCACATAGTCTCTAAAAAAACAGTTTAAAGATCCCTTCAGAACTCACCAAACAGGTATCTTTCTAGAAAATCACTCACGAGTTACAAAATAGACCTTGCTCTACACAAAATGGAGATGCCAAAATTTCCAATTTCATCTTCCATTAATCAGAAATTGACCTAAAAATTTGATGTCAGTTTTCCTTTGTGAATTTTTCTTTCTTTGGTTGGCTTGATACAAAGTGCTCTATATTATCGAATCTATAATGTAAATGACTCTTCCCATCACACAATATTGGGTGCAAAATCATTGGATTAAAACATTAATTGAATTGTGATTCTCTAGGTTCTCATTTAAATGTAAATAACATAGAAAATATAGTGCATGAATTCCTCATTCAACATATCAATTCAAAGGCCAAATCAATTTCAATGTCCAGATATTGATATTATGGTTCACAAACCTCACAAGTGTAGATGCAAATAACTGTCTCACACACACTTACAAATTTTGATTTGCTGAAAAAATACACTAGTCTAAGAAAGGTTATTCAATTAACCTTAATCTTTGATAGAGAAAAATACAATGTACCTCTCTGTCAAACCCAAAAACTTCGAGCCCCAAAGATGTTCCTCCTCTCTCCAAAAGAAAAAAGCAATTGTCCAAGAAATGAGTTCTTAGATGTGAACAAATTTCTCTTAGCCCTAACTACCTACTAACTATAAAACCATTTCTTTTAACTAGATATTCCTAACTAATATTAACTAAATATGAAAAAGTTTTCACAAATAAACTTTAAAATGTTCTAGCCTTGATATGTGATCAATCCATCACATTACTAATCTCTGGGTCTCACTTTAATAGCTTATCATTTTTATGTGCTCTACCTAATGCACCTGCATCAGATTTAGATGTTTTTTTTAAAACTTTAACATGAGGAGTTTATGCTACAGCGTTTCTTTCCCACAACGAGTTTTACAAGTTGTTGGCAATCCACCATGTCGAGTTCAAAAATTTGCTGTAAATTATATTAAAAATTATATATTATAAAGAATATTTGTATTAATTTTCATTAAGTTGAGGTCATTCTTTCATGTGTTTCCTATAACATGATTTTGTATAAAACATGTACTTACTTTTATGTTATTATGAAACTCTTACTCTGACATAATATCTAATATAACGTGTTTTTGGAACCTTTCACTAATATAATTTATTTAATTACTATTCAAAAAATATTTAATGTTATATTGACTATTCCAAAAATTTAAATCGTAAAAAAAACACCCATAGAAATCTTGCGATTTCAACTTAGAGAAAATAAACATACTAAAATACAATTTTTTTAAAGTAGCAAAAATATAAAATTGATATTAACACATTATGGAAAAATATTTATCAAATATATTCTAATATATCATGTTTTAAATGTTAAATTTCATATTTAAAAATTAGGTCGTGATCGTGGACCTAGTTGAGAAGGGATTAAAACGTGGAGTAAAAATGGAAGTCGTTGAAAATACCCTTTTCAATATAATAGGAATATGGATGATAGTAGGGTAGAAGAATAAATTGCCAACATGGAAGATGACATGCTCCCATCTTCCATTTGTTGCATAGAATCCCTCCTATATCTTAACACATTATTGTTAGGTCTCGAAGTTCTAGAATCTATCAGTTTTTGTTTTATTAGATTTTTCTCATTATTTAACAAAATTTGCTCTCGAATACATTAACATAAAACATTTTGAAAATTCAGCTTTTGGGAAAAACAAAAAATAGATGTCAGTGGGGCAAACAACATAGAAATAGATGTGCCACATGATATGATAGCTAGTGTGGCTATTGATGTGTTCCTCGTGATGTGGCGTGCTAATGGGACAACATAGATATGGTTGGATAATGTTTCAAATTGATATGGCATGCTGACTTAGAACAAGTTCTATGAGGGAGATGATGTGATGAAAATTGTGATACCTAAGTGAAGAAGATGATGTAGAATTTAGATATCAAAATCAAAAGATGTGGAAAAAAGAACTTTCTAGGTTCTTTGGATCTGAATAAATTTTAAAATTGTATTTTTAGATAATTCTAAACGAATTGAAATTATAAATATATAGATGAGTGGAAGAACATATGATCTAATATGATGTACTAGTGACATGGCAAGGAAAATGTGGATGTGACATGGATGATGATGTGTTCTAACATTAACCATACACGGGGTGACCAACAATGGGGATGACAGGGGGTGTTGATGTGAGGTATGAGATCTAGAAATATAACTAGTTGTAAATAAAGGCCTTTTGAAAAAAATTGGATATGAATGTTGATAGAATCTAAATTCATCCAAAAGATATAAAATATATTTATTTCCTTCTTCTAATAGTCATAAAGAGCTTTCTAATTTGTTTAATAAAATCTAATTGTTCATAAGATTTTGGGTCCATTAGTTTCCCATTTCTTACTCGTATTTCCTATTGATTGATAGAAACCAAATCTAGAAGTCAAAAAATATAAAACTTTTGGAAAATGCACTTTTTAGGAAAGCCTATATCCATATGCTAGTGAGGAAAATAGCATGGGAACTCATGTCTTGGTAGGTATAGTTCCTATCTCGAAGAGAAGACACAATGTGATGGCAATAATGGGCAAAAAATATGGAGTGACACACTCGCAAGACTACGAGGTGTTATCCATGTATCGGTTGTATGGATGTTGAAATGGTATAAAGTGGAAAATCATTTGAGGGTCATAACTTTGTGTCTAGAGATTGGAATGAAGAAAAAATTATATTCTCGATTTTAGGCATCTGTGGTTCATTTCTTTTGAGTTTTGTTTCGGAGTATCTACATTAGAAACCATATTTGTCAACGTTTCAAATCCCTACAGGGATTCATCATGAGAACCAATGTGAATGATGATAGAATAAAAGCTTTATGATAGGATAAATAGTTAAAAAAATATTTTAATTGAAGGTCGGCTAATAGTTTATTTTTATTTTTATTTATAATAATTATTACTAGTAATAAAATTTTTTATCATAATCTTTAAATAAATGGCTTATATTTTTATAGATTTCATTTAGTTCAATTAGTTTCAATATTGAACAATATTGTAATAGTTAATTAATTGAATGGATTTTATAAAAAATTCTTAATTTATTTAAATTATTATTTTAATTTTAATTTATATTAATAATATATTTTATTTCAGATGATGTGATTAATTAGTTCATTATTTTCTAATACAAATTAAATTTATTTCTAAATAATAAATAATAATACTTATTATTATTTTCATAAATAAATTATTATTATAATTTTAAATATTTTAATAATAGTTAATAATAATAATTAATTAAATGAATATAGTTCAAATTGTAATTATTAGATTTTCAATTCTAAAATAATATAATCAAAACTAATTTTTATATTATAATAATAATAATAATTATTATTTTATTATTTATAAATATTCAATAATAATTATTATTTCTAAAACTATCTTGATGAGAAGAAGAGGATGGTGATGACCTATAGAAAAATGCAAATGGTCCAGGAAGAAAAACTAATAATAATCATAATTGATACCCCACGTTATTAAGGCGACTTTGGGGTTTGGGTATGTTACCTTTTACCACTATCTTATTTACTTATTTCTTTGTAGGTTTTGATGATTCTCTATGGTAGGAATATTAATTCGTTGTATACAATTTTCTCATCTTCTCATATCAAGTTTGATAGTTCTATAAGAAGCTCAAGATGATTAAATTAGTGATACTTTCTTTTTCTTTGTTTCCTATACAAATTTTAGTGTGTATGTGTAATTTGTTATATTCATTTTTCTTTCTTAGACTAAACTAGTTATTTGTGACATCCTTTCAATTGAGGATTTAAAGTAAATATTGTATAGGTGTTTTTTCTTTTGAAATGTGTAAAATCTGAAATATAATATGAAGAATTTAGTTATTAAGTATTTTATTATTGATAATGAAGTATTATAAATTTATAATTTATGATTTTTTTTTTTTTAAATAAAGAGGCTTGGAAACTTAATTTTCTGGTACATTTGGATAAAAGAGATCAGGCTGCAAATTGGACAATAATATTGATTATCCATTAATAATTCCTAGGCATCTAATCTAGATGATTATATTTCTTGTGAAATTACTAAATTGGCCAATTAATTGTTTCCCTAAAACACATGATGTTGCATTTAGAAGTGGGAAGCAAAGAATCATTAATTAGAAAGTAACTACCAAGCACCTATTGGTGAGGTAGAGGTAGTTGCCAACCACCAAAATAATGGAAGATGGGTAATGCATAAAAATATTGTTTTCTTCTTGCATTTTTCTCTCATTTTGTAGAAAAGGAGATACTAAAGAGAAGTAAGTGAGAAGAGGAAAAAAGAGCTACTGACCTATACTTGAGGTGAAGAGAAGCAAGTAAGAAGAAGATAAAAGAGTTGCAAACCTATACTTGAGGGGATACCTTGAGAAAGTATCAAGGTTTCAAGAAGCTAAGTACTCAATTATTAATTTTCTGCATATTTTTCAAGTCACTATTCTAAACTTCTAATTATGTATGATCTTAATGTGAACCAAAGGAAAATAAAAATAAAAATTTATGTTTACTTTCTAGTATTATTTACTTTTTCATCGTGGATATTTAAAAGTCTTTACAATAATATTCAAAATAAATCATTTATGTTCTGATTTTTACTTAACTAATTTTTACATAGTGATTGATACATGGAAGTAGATATGTTGTTCATTACATATACATATATATATATATAACATTTTCAAAAGAATAAGAAAGATTAGAGAAATAGTTAAAAAGAAAGAAATGATATAATATATATATATATATAATATATATAATATATATATATATTATATATAACCAAAACAAATATTTGTAGCCATTTATGTAAACAAAATAACATTTCAAATTCATATCAATATGCTATTAGCATAATTAAGAGAAAATTTTAGTGTACAGACAATAGATATTCATTTTCTAATTTACAAACATAGTTCAATAAATTAAATTTCATTATATATATTATTTGAAAAATATTATTTTGGGAAAGAAATCATGTTAGAGGCACATGCAACCTCAAAGAAATTTACAAGAAACAAAAAAAAAATATAGGACATGAAGGTTCTATCCATAATTGAAGAAAATGTTATTATTACAAAAGAGGCTTATAGTCTTTTATAAGTTACTTCTACTGAGAAAGAATCATATATTACAAAGATATTGAAGAAAACTAATTAATAAACACTTCATAATTTAGAAATCCGGAGATGTGTCTTCGAACATAGTATTCATGTTGAGGAAGAACAAGAAACCAAGGGTTTGGAATGCCTTATATAAGAAATTGTAACCGAATACTCAGTAAGCTATACAAATATTCCCATGAATATTGGAAACATCAAAGGAAAACAAATAATCCTCCTTGATATATATGGAATGGGTACCTGTAGAAACAAAACAAAAATAAAATCAGTACAAAATATACAAAATGTTATAAAGAATTAAATGAAAAGAACGGGAACTATTTTTGTTGTAATGACCTTTGAAAATATTTGGACTCTATAAAAATATCCAAACTATCTATGCACAAAACAAATACAATTAAAAATAAATAAAAGAAATTTAAATAACTCCAACAAAAATAAAAGTATATATATATATATATAGACACACACACAGAAAAGAATAGTAATGCATAGATAGGGTGAATATAAATATACCCTCTCTTACTGCAAACAACATGTGAAGAAGTAAAAACCCTATAGGAAAAGAAAATAAATAAATATACTTTTTGGCAAGAAAATGAACTAGTAAGAACATGAGCCACGAAGGCATAAATTAGTTATGAAAGTCTAACTAGAGTTTTTAGTATAAAAAAAATCCCATACTGGACCATTCAGAGAAACAACACAAAAAAACTATGAATTTCAATACATTACAAAATATGTAATGAATATGGTTGAGAGAATAACATAACAACCCCTAGTTTATTTTCTATGTAAAAAAATATAAGACCAAGGTCGAGGGACATATATTCCAAGCTTAATGATGCACAAAACATCCTAGTGGGTGTCACTTTTGGTTTACTTAAGGCTAAGAAAATTGGCAAAGACACTGGAAAAGGAAAAGAGGCAATATTTGGCATTTTATTTATGAGAAATAAAGGAAAATAGGAGAAAAGGAAGGTGAAGAGACACAAATTTGCATGAAAGAGAAATTAGATCAAAACGAATGAAAATGAAGAAAATAGAGGACTCAATGATAAAAGGGATTTTGAGGATCATTTCATGGCTTTTGACAACTTTGTGGTGGAGCTCTCATTTCATTCTCTCATTCTCTCCTACTCTTTCACACTTAGATAATTCTTGGAGCATGCTTGGTGCACTCTAGTATTCACTTGAATTTGGAGAAAGAAGGAAAAAGAAAAGAAGGGAGTGCAATGAAATAGTTGGATCAATAGCTACAACTAGATTTCTTAGTAGGTAACAAGTTGCATGTGTTATATGCTTTCTAATTCATGGATGCATGGTATATGCATGTGATTAGTTGGTTATGTGTTATCACTTACGCGCATATTTTCCTAGATTTAAAGTAGTTTTAGCTTTTCCTTGCCATTTCCTAGATAACCATGGTGTTGTAGGTTTTTCCACTTGTTTTTTTTGTTGGTGCTAAGGGTTCCTGAAGGCTGTGGGTTGGAACAAAGACTCTACAAGCCCTAGAACAACTTGGGTTGACTTACTAGTCCTAGATCCTAGTTTGGGACAAAAGCTATAGAGCCCTTGTTGGGTTGAGCTACTAGTCTCTTGAGCTAGATTGGGAAAACGCTCTTGAGCCCTAGAAGGCCGTGAGTTGAGTTACTAGTTCTTGGAGCCCTAGGGAACTTGGGTAGAGACCGATATGGTTGGTGTTAGTGATGTATGATCATAAAAGTGGAATCACTATGGTTGAGGGTTGAGGTGGCTTGGCCTCTAGAAGTCCTCGTTGGGTTCTCTTGGTTTATTCCATGAGAAACCACATTTAAGCTTGGAATATGGCACAAGGATGATCAACTCAAAGAAATATTTGGTTCAACGGAATCTATGGTTGGGTGGTACATGGAAGTCCTTGACTTGGTTGTTATTTTCATATATTTATTAGAGATATTATTCTACTATTATTTACATATACTTGTATCGATTATATTGGTGATATTAGGCCCGAGCTTCCATGATTCCTATGCTAGTTACTTTTTATTATATCATGTGTACCATTTATGGCTCCTATCACGAATTATTTAATTATTGATTAGTTGATGAATGCATGGACTAAAAAGTGTTATTGCGGCTATGTGGAGGGGGAATAAAGTCTTTTTGGTGAATCTCAAATGAATCTCAAATTAATATGATCAAATATGCATTCATGGCTTCTAGCTTACATGTTTTCCATGTGTTTGACGAAATGTCTAGTGTTATAGACATTTGAGGTCAAGTTTCAGATTCGAGATTGAATGTTTAGGTTTACTCTAATGTTAATGATGAATCCAGAAAGTCTCAGGAAATTCTAGGGAGTGGTCTCAAGGTTGGACTAAAAAGGTGACACAAATCTCGGGACTACATGCTCAATATTGAAGTGTTTAAGCCATAAACACATGGAGGCAAGCCTATGAGTTCAATTATAGTCTCATAATGATATGCATGCCTTGTTGTAGGAGCAGTTGTGGGCCCAAAGTAGAGAAAAAGGGTTCCAACTCAGGTTTTGGTCACTTGGGGTGGTTTTTCAACCTCTGAGTGACCTATAGTCCATGTAGGATGTCAATACATGGTTAGTCAGTAGGCCCCACATTCTTAACTAGAGCTAGGAGGTTGGGTTAGGTCATAGTGACACTCGAGTCATGTTTACCCTAGAACGCTTGTGAAAATGGGTAAATGTGAGAAGAGGCATTACAGGGTTGTATCAAAGCTAGCTTCCATTCTCTTTGGGCTATATGTGATACCACAAGGTGGTATCATAACCTCCATGTTCAAACGCTTGGACTCAATGGGTTAAAGGTATATAGTTATGCATTCATAGTAGGTTAGATATGCATAATTATGGTTGTTATGTCTCTTGTGTCATAATGATGCTATTTGTGTGTTATGATGTTGATATGTTGGCTGAGATGGAGCAAGAGATGTAGATTATCAGAGCAGGGTTGCAAAGTTAGACCCTAGGGTAAGAGAATATATCACTGTTGGCATGTAGGTATGATGGTTAATGATTTTTATTTGCATTATGGTTATATACATGCATATCATTCTATTGTTATTGTGGTTACATGCATGATAGATGCTAGTTGATCAATGTCATCATATGCACATCCATTGGATAGTCATGAATGACAATAACTTCTTGTTACATGCATTGCGATCATACACATGATGATGATGGGAATTGTATCTAAGATATTGATATTATATGTATCGTGCTAATTTGGATTAGCTTGTGAAAATGGTTATGGTTATGATATTCAAGTACAAGTCGATATATTTGTGATATTGTGTTGTACAAATATGGAGTAACTTAAGAAAATGTGATAGCCTCCCTTGTGATGCATTGAGGTATGAGTTTTATGATATCATTTATTTTGTTTATCAAACATGATATGTTTGCAGGAAATAGAATATCAGGGATGAATAGCAGAGTAGTGGACTATGGTTCACATGAATCCCTTTACAAGCATGACGTGAAATCTATTAAATGGAAATGTGGCATGATTATTTGGTACGTTTTCAAGTACAAAATGTATGAGAATGAAAATCAAGTTTTGGCAAGTGTGGTTAAATTTAGTAGGTCTTTGGAGAATCCATTTCCATAGTTGGACATTGGATATCACACCATTATAGTAGTTGCCACCTTCTACCTTAGTTCGGACCATGGAGAGTAAGGAGTTATGTTTACAAGTTGTTTGACTATTTGATTAATTGCATGATATGAGCATGTGTCTATAAGATTGCATGAAGGAATGATCTAGTTTAAATATGGTTGTCCTAACAAAATATGTGTTGACACAAATGGTATGCACTTAAGTTCAAGTGGGAGTTAGTTGTTATATTATGAATAATGAACGTCAGTTGATTATGACATGGTTGTTAGTCTTGGTAAAGGCCGATTTGAAATTAATGGACACAATGTCTTGATCTTTGGAACATGTGAATGACATGTGTGAACAATTGTAGGGCACATGTTTGGTATTAGAATGACAAGGTAATAGTTGATTTGTTTATATAACTAACAACTAGGTGATGTGATAACACATAATAAGACTCAATTGTAGCAAGGAAAAAGGTGGAAGAGAGGAATTGCCTGAGAATCCCTTTGGCTATGTTTTGAAACCATAATTTGAAATGAATGAGTGATTTTCATGAACATAGGAAGTCTTCTTAACCTTGACTTGTGTGACATTATGTGGATATGTGTTATGTTCATGCACATGTATTTAGTACATATAACAATTGGATTTCAGTTATAGCTATATTTTGCAAGGAACTTCAGTCCCTTGAGAGATGATATATGTACATTACCAGTTACAGGTCAGCATGCTGGATACAACAAGGTAAGGTAAATGTTATATTGTTATGTTTAATTATGCACTGACAAGTGTGTGTATATGGCAGTCTGATACAAGCGACTGGATGTAAAAAGAGACTACCATGAAATATTGAAGAAGTCTTGGGTTGAGGTTTCCATTGAAAGCATTGGGAACCCATGGGGTTGATTCATGGTGTTTATTGCTAGTTTTGTTCTTTTGGTATTTTGTGATTTTTTTTCACTTGGTTTTCAATTTTATTTATATATAGTGCACAATGATGCCATTTTGTTTGTACTGTCGTACTGTTACAGGTTTTCATGGTCTTATTCTTGTTTGTTTCCTATTCTTTCCTTTTATGTTTTGAGGGTCTTGGGAACTAGTTGGAGGAAGAGGAAAGTTAATGGAGTTTAAGAAGAGCTGAATGAAATCCAATAGGTAATATAAGACCGAGATGAAGCCTAATGCATGAGTAAATGGAAAGTAAAGGAAATAATATGACAACCATTTAGATTGGTTGGGTCCATTGGGATAAATGGATGGTGGTAGGAAAATCATGAGAAAGGAAACAAGAAAGGTAAAGTAAATGAATTTGAGGCATCATATGCCTTCGTAATGTTGGGAACTATTATTATCAATGTTGTTAATGTTTTGCATGGACAAAGGGAGTTCTCTTAACCTTGACCTTATGATATTTGGTAATTATGTTGTGATCATGATTATGGTGATGTATATGTATGTATACATGTATTTATGTATGTCATTCTATGACAAGGTTGTTAAGGATCATCCTTGTGGAGGAATGATTGCTTATGCAGGTGAATGGCATGAAAAGGTTCCTAGTTTTATAAGGAATCAAATGGGAAGAGTAACCCTAGCAAACTTATGAGGTTAGCATCACGTGGATATGGTTTGATATTATAATATTATAACTATGCCTACATTTATGTTATGGCAAGCAACGTTGAACGATACATCAGCAACATGAAAGCAATGTAATTTGTGACATGATGGGAGAATAATGGATAGTGGAAAGAGATGAAGACACAGGATTTGAATTGTGGATGCACACAGTAAGGCATGCAAAAGACACTAGAGGTAAGGTTTATTGGTAGAGAGAGTGTGGTCTCCAAATGTGCAATATTGTTGTTGCGTACATGTGGTGCTATGTGGATGTTGTTTAGGTGGTGCTATGTACATGTAGTGTTCTGCACATATTATGGAGGTAGTGTTGTGTACATTTAGTGTTCTTTAAATGTTATACATGTGGTGTTGTGTACATGATTGTATATGTGGTCATGCGTACATCTAGTCATTATAGGAAATTTTGGCATAAAAGTTCCCATGAAATTTTCATGTAATTTCCATGTCATAATATGTAAACCATTTAAAATCATTCAAATTTAAAAATAGGTACACGTAAATATTTTGAAGGGAAAATAAAAAGGCCCCTTTTTTTAATAATATTTTTGGCTTATCTCCTTATAGGTTTACTCAAACTTCAACTGTAGATACTGATTGGATGCATACTTAAATTTTTCATCCAACGAGTATCCATTATGCATACCTTTTAGAACATCCTCATTGATACAAAATAAAGATACATTAAAAAAAACATGTTGAAAATGTTTTTTAATGTATCTGCAATTTTTATCAATGCATGTCTTTTCAAAAATATGCATAACGGGTACTCATTGGATGAAGAATTTGAATCCCGCATCAAATAGTTGTCTACACTCGAAATTTGAGAAAAAATATAAGGATATAATAAAAAAATACAATTAAAAAGTAGTTTTCTTCTTTTCCCTCCAAAATTCATAACTCTTATTTTATTATTTTAACTATTATTTTATTATTTTTCTTTAGGAGGCCGGTTTGAGGCTGAAATATACTCTAATGCTTGTATACATGAATTCACATGTGGTGATGTTGTACTTGTGGTATTGTTTACATGTCATGCATGTTGTGTTATGTACATGTTGTACTGTGTCATGTCTATTGTGTTTTCATTATATCATGACATGTGTACTTATTGTTTTGTACTATGTGTATGTATATGTATTGTGTTGTACAATGTGTGTAGGTGTATGTGTTGTGTTGTACACCAAGTGTAAGTGCATGTATTATCTAGTGTTGTAAGCCAAGTGTAGGTGTATGTATTGTGTGTACACCATATGTGGGTGTATTTATTTTGATGTACACTATGTGTATGTGTACATGATTGAAAATAAGAAAAGGAATTAGGCGCTTGTTAGGTTTTGAAAATGATTCAATCTATGTATGAAAAGAATAAACAACAAAGGTAGAAGAAAAGAATTACTCCACGGATAAGTGTCAGTATTTCATATTAGTTTTTATTATGGATGTGATCTATGATTTTCATTTATGATGGTTGTGTTTTGATCTAAGTAGATGTGATACCTTTATATATGGTGATTTGATCAAAGAACTAGTTTTACTTGCTCTGACATGTTTTAAATCAAATTCTAGATGCACCTTATTGATGAGCTACCAATGAGGTATGATTTGAATTTATTTCAATTCCTTTGGATCTATTGGAAATTATGTGCTTGGGATAGGAAAGCATGGAAAATTCACAATTTTGGGAGATTGATAATTCCTTCTTTGGGTAGCTGGATTAGTTACTAGAGAATGTTAGCAATTGGAACATTTAAAAATACGATGGTAAAGCGTTTAGGAGCAGGGCCATTATGGGACACTATTAGCCAATAGTGTCCATTGATTTCCATTAGCATGCTAAAACTAGTATGATGGTTTTTAGGTAGGGATATGCCTTGGGTTTCGAACCTTCCAATGCGAGGTAAGCTCGCCAAGGGATGGATCGCCCAAGGAACTATGTATCAGAGAAGGCGATGCCCACAAAACTTGGAAGGTGCATGACTTCGTGGAAGGGGCTGACTAGATTTTCCAAGGGACTGCATAGTAGAGAAGGGAAGGGTAGGGAATGAGTCTTTTTTGGTCAATAACATTGTCGTATGGAATTATAAGCACATTGGGAGTGCACCCTAGAAAAATGATCTCATAATTCTTCACATAGAGAACAAGTAGAGCATGGATCATAGTGCTAGATATTGAATGTAGGTTTCAATTTGGCATTGGATTCAAGACTTTTTGGAAAAGAGGTGAATCTTGGTACTACTTTTGAGGGTGGAGGTGTGAGCCTTTAGATTCCCTTATTTTTGAAGTTGGCACCGTATCCTTCTATTTTCTAGTTATATAAAATGTGCATATGCATATGTGTATATTATTGTAAATACTATATCGAGTTGTGGTTAGAAAGCTATGTAGATAGTATGATTATTTGTTGGTTGAAGAAAACGTGCATGGTTATATATGCGGTTTCTATTGTAAATAATATAATTGGTTGTATTATAAAGCTCAATTAAATGATATCATTGTCATGTTTTCACCATTGGTCAATGTAGACACTGTAACAATCTAGGTTGTAAATCTCCATGGCCAGTATGCTTTGTTTGGAATGGTTTATAGGTCAAAGGTTTCATATAACATTGAGCATGTTGTTCCCCCAAAGGGGAGGGGTTTGTAAGAGCACTTGGTTGATTTTATATGTAAAAGAAACTAAGACCAAGATCATGGGACACATATTCCAAGTTGAATTGTGGGAAAAACATCCTAGTGGGTGTCACTTTTTGTTTATCTATTACTAAGAAAATTGAAAAATGAAAAAAGGGAATAGAATTTTATTTATGAGAAATAAAGGAAAATAGGACAAAGTGAAGGTGAAGAGAAAGAAGTTTGCATGCAAGGGAAATTAGAGGAAAATGAAAAAATTTGAGGCCTCAATAATAAAAAGGATTTTGAGTATAAGTTCGTGGCTTTTAATGGATTTTTGGTGGAGTTCTCATTTAATTCTCTCCTACTATTACACACTTGGAGAATTATTTGAGAACTCTACTATTCACTTGGGTTTGGAGAAAGAAGACAAGGGAAAAGTGGGAACACAAGGAAATAGTTGGATCAGTAGCTATAGATGGATTGCTTGGTAGGTATTAGGTTACATGTGTGGTTTCCTTAGTAATTTATATATGCATGGTATATGCATGTGATTCCTTCATTATGTGTTGTCATTGGCATGGAGATTTTCTTGGATTGACAATGGTTCTAACATTTCCCTGCCATTTCCTAGATATCCATGGTGTTATGGGTTTTTCCACTTGTTGGTTTTGTGATTGGTGCTTAGGTTCTTAATGGTTTTGGGTTGGAACAAATTCTCTAGAAGACCTAGAATAACTTTCTTTGAGTTACTATTCCTAGAGAATAGGTTAGGACAAACTCTCTGGATCCCTTGCTGGGCTGAACTACTAGTCCCTGAAGCTGGGTTGGACAAATGATCTAGATCCTTGGAAGGTTGTGGGTTGAGTTACTAGTTCATGGAGCCCTAGATAGATTTGGTAGAGACCGATCTCATTGGTATTAGTGATGTCTGACCGTAGAGATGGAATCACTGTGGTTGAGGGTTGAGGTGGCTTCGACTCGGGAAGACTAACTTCTGGAAGCCCTCGTTGGGTTGTCATGGTTTATTTCATGAAATACAACATTCATGCTTGGAATATGGTTGGGGGTGCTTCAATCATAGAGAGTTTTGGTTTAGTCCAATCTATGGTTGGGTGGTATGTCTAAGTACCTAACTTGGTTTGTATTTTCATATATTAATAAGACATATTATTATACTGTGATTTATGTATACTTGTAGTGATCATGTTGGTGATATTATGGCTACATTGCCATGATTCCTATGCTGGTTACTTTTTCATTATATGCTAGGTATATGATGTGTAACATTTATGGCTTCTATCATGAATTATTTAGTTATTGATTGGTTGAAGACTACATGGACTAATAAGTGATGTTGCAGTTATATGGAGAGGGCATAGAGCCTTCTTTATCAACCTTAGATGATTTCCATACTAGTATGATCAAATATGCATTTGTGACCTGTAGCTTACATTTTTTCCATGTGTTTTGCAAAACATCTAGTGTGTTATAGGTAGTTTAGGTCAAGTTTTTGATTCAAGGTTGAATGTTTAGCTTTGTTATCATGTTAATTTTGATTTTAGAAAGCCTTAGAAAATTATGGGTAGTGATCTAGAGGTTGGTCTAAAAACATGGCAAAAACCCTAGGACCTCATGCTCAAAACTGAAGATTTTAGGCCATAACCACATGGAGGAAAGCCTGTGTCTACAATTATAACCTCATAACGACATGCATGCCTTGTTGTGGGTGTAGTTGTGGGACCAGGGCCGAGGAAAATTGATCCATATTAGGGTTTGGACATCTCGGTGGTTGTTTATCCTATGAGTGAGATGTAGTCCATGTAGGATGTTAGTATGTGGTCAGTTTATAAGTCCCACTTCATTAATTGGCACTAGGAGCTCAGGTAAGGTCATAGTGACACTTGTCTAATGCTTACCATGATAGGCTTTTGAAATTTGGTAAATGTAGGAGGAGGCATTACAAGATGGTATTAGAGCTAACTTTTGTTCTCTTTGGGTGATATATGATACCACATGGTCGTATCAAAGCCTCTATGTTAAAAGAAAATTGGACTCGATGGGGTAAATGTATATGGTTATTTATTCATAGTATGTCAAACATGCATTGGGCGGTCATTATGTAGTTTTTGTTGTCATGATGCTATTTCTATGTTATGATGTTGATATGTTTGTTGATATGGATCACGAGATGCAAATTATCAGAGTGAGGCTGCAACACTAGACCTGGGGTTAAGAGTAGGTATCATATGTTGGGAGGAAGGTATGATGGTTAACGATTGCTATATGTATTATGGTTATATATATGCCTATCATTCTATTGTTTTTGTGGTTACATGCATGATAGATGCTTGTTGATCAGTTTGGTCATATGCACATGTATTGGCTAGTCATGAATGGTAGTAACTTGTTGTTACATGCATTGCGATCATACACACAATGCTTATGGCCATTGCAACTAAGATCTTGATGTTATATGTATCATGTTAATCACGATTGACCTGTGCATATGGTTATGGTTATGATATTTGGGTACGAGTCGATATATTTCTGAAATTGTTTCATATAAATCTAGACTGACTTGTGCTTATGTGATATTCTTGCCAAAGATATAATGAGGTATGAGTTTGATTATGTCAGCTATTTGGTTTATCTAACAAGGTATTTTTGTAAGAAATAGAAGATCAAGGATGAAGAGCAGAGTAGTAAACTATGACTGACATGACTCCCTTTCCAGCCCTGATGTGAAATTTATGGAATGGAAAAGTTGCATGATTATATGGTATGTTTTCAAGTACAAAATGTATGAGAAATTAAATTCAAGTTTTGGAAAGTGTAGTTAAATTTACTAGAGATTTCAAGAATCCATTTCTATAGTTTGACATCAGAGATCATGTCATTATAGTAGCTTCCTCCCTCTATCTTAGTGTGGACCATGGATAGTAAGGGATTATGTTTATAGATTGTTTGAATGTTTGATTAATTGCATGATATGAGTATGTGCCTATAAGATTCCATGAAGGAATGATCTTGTTTTGAGATTATTGTACTAACACAATATGTGCTGAGATAACTGATATGAACTTGAGTGAAAGTGGGTGTTATTTGTAGTACTATCACTAGTGACTCTCACTTGATTATGACATGGATGTTAGGCTTGGTAAAGGCTAATTTCAATTTACTAGAAATTATGTCTTGATCTTTGTAACATGTGAATGACATGTGTGAATAGTTGCAGCGAAACATGATTTATATTAGAATGACAAGGCAATAGATGATTTATTGATATAACTAATAGTTGGGTGTTGTGATAGCACATATTAAGACTCAATTACGGCAACAAAAGAAGGTAAAAGAGAGGAATCAGGTGAGAATCACTTTGGTTGTTTCGAAACCATAATTTGAATCAAGTGAGTGCTTTGCATGAATACAAGAAGTTTTCTTAACCCTTATTTTGTCTAACATTATGTAGATTTTTCTATATTCATGAATTTGTATTTCATAGGTATAATAGTTGGTTTCTATTTGTGTCTAGATTCTTCAAGGAATTAGAGTCCCTTGAAAGATGTTGTATGTACAGGTTCAGTCACACGTTAATGTGTTGGGTACAATAAGGTAAGGTAACAAGTATATTGTTATGTTTTTTTATGCACTTTCAATTTTGTGTTTGTCGTAGTATGATGCAGAGGATTGCATGGTGAAAGAGAATTCCATGAAATCTTGAAGAAGGATTGGGCTGAAATTTCAGTTGGAAGTAGTAGGTGTTGGCGCTTGAGATTTCACCTCAGGCTGAGAAAGGCAAACCTTCAAGGCAACATCAAATCATTTCACCTCATAGCTAGCCCTACGGGGTATGAGAAGGCTCTCTCCGGTCAATCTCGTTAAATTTTCCATGGGAAGAGATGACCAATCAAGGTAACACAGATATTAGGCTAGTAAACTGATTTGAAAGTTGATTTGGGGGTTTTTT
>APFE031365975.1:0-13044 GCA_000404065.3 Pinus taeda
CCAGGTTGTTGGGAGCAAATTAATGCATCCTAAATTTGATGTGAGAGCAGTTAGATTCTCTCTACTATATAATAGGCAACCATTCGGATGGTTTGCTAAGAGTGTGTGAGGATTTCATTGATGTAATCTCCAAATTTTGATTAATTATTTCTGATGCCTATGTTTGGTGGATGTAGCCCAGATTGGTTGGGTGAACCACGTTAATACTGTGTTATGTGGTTGCTTCTACTGTGTGTGTTTAATTTGTTTGCTGAGCACCTGATCCAACAACACTTTGTTTTACTTATTTTTATTGCATTGTATACTTAGGAAATACGTGTGGCTATTGAAAGTGAGTAGAATAATCTTTATATTAATAAGAAACTATAATTTTATAGTTAAGAATTATTATAAGAATCTAATAACATCGTGATTTATGAAAATAGTTAAGTTTAGTTTGCTGCGAGAAAAAAAATAGACATATTTAAGTTAATTTTTTTTCTATAAATTTAATCATTTTTATAAACATTTCTCAACCGAATATTAAGTGGTTATTAAATTATTAACAAGATATGTTAGTTATTAATTGCTATAGAAATAGAATAAAATGTTATGAAGCTTATTATATCAACAAAATATTCATAGTAATATAGACAAATCATATGTTTATATATCTTCAAAGTAGTTATGTCTTTTTTTTCCTTTTCCATTAAATTGATTAATTTTAAAAAAATATCATATAAATAAATGTCATTTGAAATGAGTTGTGGCTTTCTAGTCATCTGGTTTGATAAGCCATGGTATTGACCCATGGTATTGTAACAAATCCTATTAAGAATATCCATGGTAAAAGGGGTCAGTATTTTGATGCTTATTATGAATTGATGCGTAAGTACATTTACCAACCATTAAATTGGTATGAATACTACCACTATGAATATTTTTTTTCGCAAGAATATAAATCCATAATTTTATTCATCCAAAAAAAAAGTTATATTTTACACATGAAACAAATTTGAGCGATAATGCCCTACAACTAATTAGAAAATACAAGAACTAACCGACTCTCACCACAAAAAATGGCTTGCAATAAGTCATAAAACCCAGTAAATGTAATCTCAAAAACTCAAAGATGGGGCACGCATTTCTCTCCTAGCTCATGAGAAAGGCCTAGAAGCAGGCCACAAAAGATCCATGGTGTTAACCATGTGTCCAAACATCAAACACCTCCTCTGAAAAATACAAGAAATGCAGTGGAAGGACGCAGAGCTCCAACACACCCAAATGCACAAGCATAAATGGTCTGGAGACTGCAACAACGTGATCAAGAAGGCTACAACAAACACTCAAAAGGACACCAATAGAGCAACCAAATCCGCCAGAGATAACCACCAAATACGTCAGTGAAAAACCTGGACAAAAAAGCGAAAGAGGCACAAACTAGAGGGTCTAGCAGCATGGGTGGTTTCCCGTTCGCTCAACTCTTCTCATAGAGGGCCATAGACAACGACATGGAAATGTAATGAAACCATGAATAAAAAACCTGAGAGAAAGCCACAATAGTAGAACCGGATGAAAATACTCAACACATCACATATGTGCAACACACACCAACAACAAAGCAACGTCTACAACAGAGAAAAATGCCATGGCTAAAATGTGAAGGGAGGCACAAACCAAGGCCTGAGGTAACTAGGGTTCAGCCGCCCCTCCCCCACTCCATATATGCTGCTACCATTATGAATGTCTGCGATATAAAATCCCTAATTAACTGTAATACCCCTTTGTTTTTATGTTAATGAATTGTTGTATTTAGACTGAATTGTTTTTAGACTTGATGGTGGGAACACACGCTTGGTTGGAATAAAGGTGAACAATAAAGTATTATGACGTAATAAATAATTATTTAATAATAAATGGAAAATTGGAAATTATTTGGGAAAGAAACACTACAGTAAAGAAATTCTTGACAAAAATTGACAAACTATTCATGATGGATGAGATATATAAATCTTCCCAAAAAAGACTCCTAAAAATCTATAAGAGGTAAACTAAGATTTAATGAGATGGGAGAGAAAAATCCATTAGATCACTTAGATAGAGAAGGATGCTAAGTATGGGTAGATTAAACCACCTTGGGAGAGAAATGTGGTTTTTAAACAAAGAAAAAAAGACAGAAAGAAAGTCTTGGCAAGTGGGTTGGTAGAGCCAAGAAAAGCGAGATGTCGCTAGGGAAAAATTTGTTAGTAAAATAGTACATAAAATACATTATCTGGAATCAAAAGAGGTTGTTGATTCTGTTGGCAAAATATCTCAGCTTGGGAGGAATTAGAGGATCAGTGCAGTGCATGGTTAGAAGGATAGTGTTTCTTCCTAGTACAGTTTCCAGTAACATTTACGGTTAGGAAATCTGATCTTGTTTATTCTTTCAGTGGTGTACTGGTCAATAGTATTTGAATCTAATTTGATAGCGATATGAAAGAAATCATATACAGATGGTTGCAATTCAATTATAGAAAGTAGATAAGGTGGTCTGTAATCGAGTAAATGTATAAATTGACACGGTAGACAATTTAGAACCATGAACACGTAGTGAATTTTATTATTACAAACTCATAAATGTATATGAAATTCGAAGAGAAAACAGTGCAACTATGGGATAGTAGGGTCGATCTTTGCTCAAGAGATTTTGAATTTTTTATACACCTAATATGTCTTTATCTTGGTGTTAATTAAATTAATAGAGATGGAGTTAATAAGGAAAAAGAAAGAATGAAGGAGACTTATAGGACTATTAGAAGCAGTAGTCTATAACGCGATTTTTTGAAAGTTTTTCTG
This sequence comes from Pinus taeda, assembly GCA_000404065.3. NCBI lineage: Eukaryota > Viridiplantae > Streptophyta > Pinopsida > Pinales > Pinaceae > Pinus > Pinus taeda. Next base: position 2,818 of record APFE031365975.1, read on the forward strand.
GCGGATTTTTCGGGTCAAAATCCGGCAGCAATTCAATGGAATCCCAAGTTTGATAGCTAGTTTCTGCACAATCAATGGCCCCCAGGGGTTTTTCAGGGCGCTGAATCCAAATATGCAGTTAAAAAACCATTTTAATTGCTAAAAATCAAGATTTAACCTCATTTCTTCCGCCTGATTCCGTCACAGTCACATTATAGACAACTCCCTATTAGAATAATAAAGTAGTATACCAAGGAGTCATTTTTTAATTAGTTCGCAGAGGAAGTCAGACTCGACTCAAGAAAAGAGAAATTCGACTTCGTTGGACTTTACTAGGTTTACTATAAGTTGGAAAACAATTAAGTCGACGCATTCAGTCTAGCTTAGTGTTACATACGAATTTTTATTAGGAGTTACCACTTTAAAGTATCTGAGACCGATATGTACAGAGTGAGTATACAATACTGGTGTATATGTCTTAGGAATTTACAGTTGAAATTACCATAATTACAGTGAAATGTTGCAGAGTAAAAAGGGAATAATTTTTTTTAAAGCGAATGCCAAATCTACTGTTAGTCCCAGATTTGGCGTAATATTTAGTGCAAAGAAGTATATATACTACCACACCCAAATAAGAGTTTTGTCCTATAATATATTAGGAACACTAAAAAAAATAACCCAAGTAATGAGGGGATAAATATATATGTAAATATTATCAAATTCTGAAAGAATGACTAAAGAAATTTCATAGATCCGTAACACATTTGTGAACATTCTGGAAGCAAATAAACCTGAAGCCACACTAAAAAAAATAACCCAAGTAATGAGGGGATAAATATATATGTAAATATTATCAAATTCTGAAAGAATGACTAAAGAAATTTCATAGATCCGTAACACATTTGTGAACATTCTGGAAGCAAATAAACCTGAAGCCAAAATTATGTTGAATAGAGGTGCTCCAGAGAACATAGAAAAAGGAATATCAACCAGGATAAAAATATATATACACATAGAATCAAAAGAATATATTGGAAACCATTCCTTTACAACCCCAAGGATGTTTTATTCTTGGAAAAAAAATAACATTACAATAAGTCTAACCAACAAGCCTATAACTGGAAAATACAGAAAAAACTTATTACATAGGGAATAGCAAGCCTTGAACAGAGTGGAAATATTTTATATAAAGGAAAAAAAACCTCTAGGCTGCATGGGAAGTCTTTGCGGCCAAACAAACATATTTCCCGTAAAAAAAAGAGTCATAAATGGTCTTTACAGATTGACCAAACACGAAGTTCATAGCACTCGAAAAGAGCAACTGAAGTATGGAACTAACATCGACCAACCTGTGACAATATAGGTTGTGTTAGAGGTGGTAGGAACCATGCTAGATCGAGTGATGGCATAAACAAGAACTATCTGTACATACCTGTGAGAGCGACACATCAAAAGCATTACACATTAAGAGAAGAGGAGAGAGGATAAAGAAATTTAGGGAAAATAAAAGTAAAGACTAGAAAGAATTTATACCCATGAAAGAGATAGCGAGTATAGTCGGACTTTATTTCTTAAGAGCAAACAACCACCATTATTAATACACAAGAGTATGAATAGTCATGTAAAATGATTTTTTTCGAATAACAAAGATTGGAGTGCGCTAGTATGGAAAAAATAAGGAAGTGGGGGAAGACCTTACCATGTAAAGAAATTTAAGTGGAAAAAGGGGTAAGAACGAAAAGCGAAAACGAATTGAAAAAAAAAACAACCTCAAAGTTACCTAGGGTGTAAAAAAACCAGTCATCATGGAGTTGAAGAAACAAAGCGAATCTTGTGCAGCTAACAACATTATGGTTAAATCCTAGAAAAATATTAATAGACAGATGATTGTGCTGCATTAACTAGGAAGGATAATTTTTTAAGTGTACAAACAAGAAAAAAAAGAAGAAAACATTTAAGATACAATGTTCTAGATTATCTTATCATTTGAAGCTACCTTAGTAAGGAAACCCCTCCTGGAAGTTAGAAATTTCACAAGACTTGGAGGCCAGAGATTGAATTTCAGAAGTGAAAGGATGCCTACCATAGAAACAAGCAGAAAATTAGTGTAGAGAACCCCAAACATATAAGTAACAAAAATAACATTCTAAAAACACAACCAAGATATATATGGTTACTAGTTGTACATTGTCACTAAACCATAGGAAGAAGAAGGGTGTGAGTGCCACATACACCAAGAGGAGAACAATTTGTCCAAGTATTCATCTACAACAAGACAACATCCTAAAGTTTCGACACCATTTCTCCAGTGGGAAGAGGAAAAATCAAAGGGAACAACAAAACAAAGTGAATAGGGATGAACGACAACAAACCAAGGCTAGGGTTTGTGGGATCGATCTCTGTCGTTGATGTGACCTTGTTAGATCCTAACCATTCGATGGAGATTGTTCCACTCCTTGTAAAAATCAGAGGGGAGCAGAGACATGGCAATCAATCACTTGTGCACCACCATCATAACCCTCACCCCCAACCATAGTTAAATTAATAATGTTATGAGGGACATAGTGGGCTCACATTACAAAACTCCTTAGGATTGAAAAATAAAGTTTATTTAATCATAATATAAGCCACATGAGCCATGTATCCCAGTGGTGGACTATATGAATCAATGTTATTCCTTATTACATTAATGTGTCCATATCCAAAAACTTGGTGAATATTAAAAAGATGTTGAAATTTCTAAGGTGTACATACATATTTAACCAGCCATGACAAGTAATATTATGATTATCGTTGTGATAGTGTTTTTGTGGCAATGGTGTACAAAAATACACCTCCTTAGTAGTTGATTGTTCCCTGCAAAGGATCATAGTCATAGTTGGTGTTGTTAGTGGACCGACTTAAATAAACACAACATTGTAAGTAGTGGAAACAATGCATACATAAACATAAACTAAACAAAGAGACGTCAATACACAAGCAATGCTCAAAAGGAGCAAACAAATAAATAAGATAATGCAAAAATATCCTTTTATTTACGGTGGGTAGTAGAAGTTGAATACAATAGATGAATCTTATACACTTGAAGAGAATTCTTTGAGCTATGGTGTTAAAAAATCCTCAACAAGGGGGTTACTTTTCCTTAATCTCTTTGTAATTTTATCCTTACTCTCAATGAAGTATGAAGACTCTCTCATGGTGGATTCCTCTTCTCTCACTAAGATGATGGATTGATTAGAAAAATTATGGCCAACATGCTAGTGCTCTTCTCTTCATTAACTTCAACAATGCCTTGGTGGTTTGTTGAGACAACAATTTAGCCATCATAACAATGTCTCATATTTTGGCTCTCCCATGGCCTATTTATATAGAATTTTTTAATCCATTTCCCCCCTCTTGGTTCATGAATGATAATGAGACATGAGTAGGACAAGATGATTCCACTGAGGGATAGATATCTCCAAGGCGACTTGAATTCAACTATACTGGATTGAGCTCATGTCATAGAATTGTCCCCAAGTGTGTAGAGTGGTCCTGGATTGCTGAATCATCCTTTTCTTCAACCGCACAGCTTTTGAACGATATTCCGTGCATGCTCGTTTATCAAAGAAATATATGTGTGGCCTTAATTTTTTTTTTTTTATAAATTTTGGACTTGAGGAGAACTTTGATTTTTTTAATTTCATGATGTACTTACCTAGAAAATGTTCACTTGTGCATTCTGTTGGGCACCTTTTACTGTCTTCTAGATTGTACTAATGGGTGTACGATTTTTTGGTGTTAACAGTTTCCCCCTAATGTATGAGGTTAGGAGGAACCATATATCCGAAATACATCACATTTTCATTTCTGATGGAAAGTTTGATCAACTTTTCGAGAGAGAGGATAATTTGTTGTGGAAACAAGTAGAGAAAATCCCCTTGACCAAGTATAAATGGTTACCATGCTCTGCTAAAAAATTACAATAAAAATGTGTATATATGAGGCGGGTATGTCCCATGCTCATTATGATGACTAATCATAACTGATTACAATCAGACAAAGACTAGTTTTTGTCTAGTCAACATTGTGGTAGTTGACGTGCTAATAGATGATGATGATACCTCTTGACACCCTCAAGGGCGCTTCCTGGTCAAATAGACTTAATATGGTTTCCCTACACATACTAGAGGTGAAGCATTGTTAATTGGGGTGATACGGCATGCATAGGTCTTCGACTTCGGGTACCTATGCCATATCCTGGTATAAGAATTGTTGGATGAGGTGCTTAGTGATGCAGGGGTATTCAGCTAAATGAAAGAACTGCAACAGTAACTAAGTACGACACCACCTTGACATAAAAGTTTGTATTGGTGTCAAATGTCAAGGGGACCAATGACATCAGTGGGAAATAATGATTCTCATTGTGCCACCCAAGGATATCCCTTCGGGGGTGGGAGTATCCAAGTTACTACCCCTATCCCTATCCTAGAATATAATTGTTGAAGTCGACAAGAGAGGAGCATTAACCATCCGACATGATGAGGCAGGGCATCAATATGAGATGTGAAGAGATTGTAATAATTTGGGTTAGATAAGCATGATAGTGAGAGCTGACGATATAAGAGGATATGGAAAATTAGCCTGAGGTCGAAGCTTGATGTGAAAATGGTGGTGAACAAAACATGTTTATTGATGGCCATGGTCCTCAAGTCGGTTGGATTTCCAGGGTGGGTGTAAGGAGGTTTTAACAGGTGTAAAAAATGGAAATTGATTGTTGGTGAGGTGTAAGTTTCAACCGAGGGTGACTAGAAACTACCACCAAGTAAAAGACATGAATAGAAAAAAATGTGGGTGGGATTCCTTTTGCTAAAAAATATTTGTACAATTACCAAAAAAATATGAGGGTGGTTTGGATGTACAAACACGGAGATGGGTGCCCCATAATGAAGGTAACTTGTATGGAGGTATGAAATTTTTAATGAGGGTTGGGGGGCCATTGGTTTCTGTATGTGTTGGGTTGGTGAAGCGGATGAAGTGACACAGATGGACTATGAAATATGGGTGAATGATAGGCCAAATGTAGGACATGAAGGTGCATCTGTCTAGATCCATCATAATGTACCAGAGATGGCTCGAGAAATGGGGTGCATGTGTAATGAGTGTAGTCATAATGAGGTTGAACATAAAGGCATGTAGGTGGGATGGTTCCCGGGCCAGAGTTAGTGGTCATGGCTCTTGTTAGTGAAGAGGGGTCTACAAAGACAAAGTGAGCTATGGGGGAGGGGGGGAGTTCTATCGACTAGTGCAGATGTTTATCATATGAAATGGTGAGATGGTGATAAACATGGTTGAGATGATGGACATTATGGGGAATTTTCGAGAAATGATGTCAGGATATGCAAATCTTTAGGAGGAAGCCTATCATGCTAAGTGGATAATGATACTTGCTATGTTGTTTTCTTGTTTGGGTGGTGGTTGAAGTGGATCATATTTGATGTCCCTCCAATGGAAACAACCAATACCCTAAGTGAAAGCATTGTTAAAGACATACATATAATGAATGCTATGAATTAAAGAACTGGGGGAGTACTTGACATGGGTTTCTGAGTGTGCTATAGGACAAAAAATGAGTTTTTTCATTTATTGAAACCAAAGCTCTGTGATGAACATGTTGTGGTATTGATCCTTATGTCTCTTTCGGTTTTGTCAATGGATATCCCAGGCTTTTGTAAAGTACCCCAAAAGATGGCGAAAAGGGTGATAGATAGGGCTAAGGGGCCCAAATATCACTCATTTGCATTGTTGAGTTGTAGGCATCAGAGCAAGTTTCTGGAGCTTTTCTTTTCGTTATGGTCAGCCAGAGTACTTGGGATGCACACAGGGAGAGCCAGGTAAGAGATTGTAACTCATTCTTCATAAATTTGGTAGTTTCTAGGGTAGGTAGGTCATAGAGGGGTCCCCTGTTTAACCTTTCAGGTTTAGTTTCACTTGGTCGCACGAGTGACTCGATTGGAGTCGTGTGGTCATTGTGAAAACCTTAGGGTTTTCCACGGTTACTCAGCGCAAAACTCTTACTCAAACGTGGGCATTATGCATCTGAGGGGAGAAATGTCGTGGTAGAACCCCACGGGTTTTCTGTGCCTTGGCCAAGTTATCGCGTAATGGTCGAGTATCTATGTAGGACACAGACGTGTGAACCATGTGGCTGTTTGAAAAACAGGCACACAATCTTGGAAACTTTGGAAGTCATGGCTTAAGTGCCTGAAAAATGCACCTCTGTTGAGAAAATGGATGTCCGATATCACGTTTGTTAGGAACATAGGCGCGCTGATGTGAAAAAACAAGGATTCTTTCATGGTTTTTTCCCTTTTCTAATAACCTAGGGGGTTATATCTTTTGTTGACATATGGTATCTTGTGTGGAAGTATGATTTGGAGGGAGAAGGATTGGGATCGATTCTGTACAAATCTGGCTTGGGATCTAACAACTAGCCAACTGTTGGTGTAATGGGGACTTCTAAAGTTCATTCAGAACCCTCTTATGAGGTCGCATGATAGGTTCTTGCATTTCATGATTAGATGTTGGGATGTGGACCATTTAGTGATGGTCAATCGACTGATGGATTTGTTGATATCGGTACATATTGATATTTACTTTGTTACTGGTCTTCTTCCTCGTGGGGAGGTGATACCTTATCCACTGCCAGTTGGGCATGTGGATATTCATCATTGGGCATAGACATAGGGTGTTTCTCATTGTGGGCGTGACCCTTATGAGGAGGGTTTTATCAAGAGTACAACTATTTTGGACCTATCCGAGCAAGAAGTGCTAGCTATGATTTTGAAATTGGTGGGGTCAACATCCGCTAATAGATGCTTGGGGCCCCATATAGTGGTATTGCATCAGCTACAGGTGGGGCACTTTTTCGATTGGGCTCAATTACTACATTGGGGGATGTTTTCATAGCTTATGTTGGTGCAACATGGTACACTTAGGCGTTTTCACTATGGGGGTGTGCTCTGCAACATTCTATATGAGCAGGTAGTTATGCTTTGTTCGATTTTAGCAGTACTAGTAGGGCCTGCCATGGACCCATGTATGCGCCGCTGGGGAGGTGTGATGCTGAGATATGGTGATGGAGAGGTGGGGCGCTACTGGAATGCCACTATAGAGGATTGGTTTAACTCCAATCCTCAGTTGATTCTAGAGTTTCCTTATCACAGAGTGGACTTTCGAGAAGATCCGAACATGGGACTTCCTTAGGGTGATGCCTTGGGACCGACAAGTATTTTTTTATTTCTAAATTTGTATACATATGTGTGCTTTCATGTATCGTTATGATATTTTATTTATGATGACGATGAAACTATGCTTGTTTACATGTAGATACGGGGCCACGAGGGCGACCACTCACCTATTTGGTAGGCCACGATCTGAGGCATATGGTTGTTGCAGGGGATGCCTTTGTTCCACAGAGACTGAGGGTGGTGAGGCCACCGACTGTTCCTCGAGGTGGTCCTCAGTGACCAATGCAGAGTTTCTAGTTCGAGATTGGTGGGCCCACCAGAGAGGAAGGCATTGTAGCAACGGGTGAGGATGCAGAGCGATGGTGCGCACGTGCTGAGGATGTAGAGGCACGCTTGGTAGTTGTTGAGGCAGAGTTACAAAGCTACCATCATACCTAGGGTCGAGTGGAGACCCTGACTGGAGGTTTTCTTATCGATATATGGGTTGGCTTGGCAGAGGTCATTTTTGAGACGACGATATCACTGGAGCAGGCACACCGACCAATTTTGCGCTGCATAGCCATGGCGATGGCTACATTTGGGTTGATTTTGGCTCCAGATGCAGAGATTGGGCTGCAAGGGTCATAGATAAACTTGATGGTTCTACTTTTTTGATGAGATTATGTATGTACCAAGGCAATCACCCATTTATGAGGATGATCCCTATGTTTTTTTGACTTATTTTTCCTGGTCACAGGCAAGTGATATATTTTGTACTCATATATATTTTTATGTATATACGAGATCATTTTTTGGCAGCTCTAATGATGTGTTGGATGCATCTACATTTCTTGTGTATTTCTGCACTTTATTTTGAGATGTATCTTTTGTTGATGTTTTATGTATCTTGATGTTTATATATATGTGATGCAAGCTAGTCTAGGATTTGATTAGTGATGTGATCAGCTGTATCATTTTGATCCCTTGGTATGTGTAAATGTGATATGATAAAAACATCTAGCTAACCTTTGTGCATGCAGATATTTTTGAAAAAGGTGTGAATCATGGATGTGAAAGTTCTTGTTTAACTGTGATACAACTAGCTTGGAATCAAGGAATACATGCATGTGATAGAAACCTAGGTGCTGGGCATCAGCCAAGAGGCTTATGACGGTGTCGTAATCTGCTTGATTATTGCTGGATGACCTTATACAAAGTCCATTAAAGAGATGAGGTGTCTGGTTAGGAGAGTATATGGTGCAGGTTGCAGCAACGAGGTTTTGCGACCATCAAGATGCGCCATCAGTGAACTCATGATGATAAGATGGCAGAAGATCCATCTGTTGACACGTGATGAGAAAATGTTTTTAGAGTAAATCCATGATGAGGTGATCATCATCAACAAATAATTCACGGTGCATACATTTCTATTCTAACATTTTGTGGATGAATTTTTTTGAGGTCGAGACCATTAACGGGATTATTTAGGCAAGTCCCATCAGGCTCTAACAGTATGTATGCCCTCTTGATGAGGCAATGTTTGATGATGTATGGGCCCCTCCAAAGAGTTTCAAACTTTCCAAGTCCTACTGCTTCATAGGCAACATCGTAGCAGAGGAATAAATCCCCCTCGGTAAATGTCTAGGGGGTGATGTTGCGATTGAATGATGCCTTGACCCACTTTTTGTGGGCTTCATTATTCTGAAGAGATTTTCGTATTGAAAATGCATGCGATAGAGGGGAAAATTTAGTGCTATGAGAGGTTTCGGTAGAGTTTCCACATACTAGTCCAGTACTAACCAAGTAGATTGTATGGGAGGTGGTAATGTTCATAGTATGGGATGTTGATGCCTCATTGACATCACGAGACGAGATATCCTATGTCAATATCCATCTTTGAGTCGTGGTAATGGTGTGACATGGCCTCCTTGTATGGATTCGTTTTAGTGCCACTCTTGCTACGTTGAACCATGGAAGATATTGGAAATTCCTTGTGTGGTGGAATCAAGAGCAGATGCGACCATAACAACGTGTGATTTTCTTCTGGTTGGAGAGATGCTCGTGTGGATTTGGGCCACTAAGTGGAAGATGTCATTGAACTTACTTACTTAGCAACATTCATTTATTGAATGGATGGATTTATCACATAGGGCACATATGATGGATGGTTTTCTTTTCTAGGTGGTTTTGTGTCATTTTTGGCCTAATCTCGATTGATGATTGTGATGGGAAGTGTAATGATGGGGGCCCTATTTTGTTGTTAGCTATCATTTATCCTGAAACACACATAAGACATATATGGGTCCTTCTTCCTCAGTTGGGGGAATGGGTTCTATGGATTCTATTTCGCACTCCAGCAGATAAGAGTTTTCATTTATGAATTGATGTACAAAACTCAATGATTTGCATAATCTGGGAAGGTGGGAGCACCTTTTGTTATGATGGTTTTCCATGCAGATAGTGCATGTTTGGTGTTGGCATATCGGTTTGCTTCTTTGGGAAACTTGGATGATTAGGTGGTTTTGGTAAAGTGTCCATAGTTCTAGGTAGAGGTTTACCGGATGAGTAGGGTCATAACATATAGCACATGGTAAAGCAGATGAGGGGGTTGGTTGTTCATGATGCCTGTGTTGGCATTGTGGTTCTGGTGTGATTATATGTTTCAGATGTTGTACTTGATGGCAACACCCATGACATGACTCCCATTTGATGAAAAATAAAGAAGTACGCAGGAGAACAGATCAGGAGGTGCGTACCCGCAGCCATACCGTGCAGAAACCGCGTCCAAATACGCTGGTCACCCATTCATGGGGTGCGTACCCCAGTGCTCACATTCCAAGGCAGTTAAGCGCCCACCCGTGGGGTTTCTCAGTGGTATTTAGCCAACAGTATTGGGTTATCATGGTTTTGGCCCGCGGTATTGATTATTTTATTATTATTATTGATCCCCATGATCCTTGATTTGAGGAAGAGCTAGCCTATATAAAGCAAAGGAGATCATTTGGCTTGAGCATCTTTTGAGTGATTAAATATCTTAAGA
>APFE031365978.1:33710-48638 GCA_000404065.3 Pinus taeda
TTACCTTTGCTTGAAATGGCCTTTCCATCTACCATGAAGTTGTTCAAAACTTACATGCCTTGCTTGAGCCTTCAAAGAACTCTGATGTATGTTGACCCTGAGTTTGCCAAGTGCTTCTTATGCATGAAAGGAAATTGAGAATAACCAAGACCAATTCTCCCTTACCTTACCCTTTTCTTTTGAAATCTTTTTAGTGATAACAGGTAGATTGTCCCAGATTCTTCCCACTTAGTTGTTGGCTGATCTGATTTATTTTTATTTTTATTTTTTTAACTCCGAACGGAGTTTTACTCCTTGCTTAGGAATACTACAGTAGCCGAATCCCAGAAATTTTGATGCTGCCCAAAGTCCTACAAAAATCATGCCCAGGTATAGGAACCCACACAATTAGTCAGATCTGAATGGCAGATCTGATTGTTTCGACGGCTATAAAGCCCAAATTGCTAGATCAAGATGGCGGATTTGATGGATCTGAGATATCTAAGTGGTTGATCTGATAGATCTGAATGGCGGAACTGATTACTACTGTAGATCTGAATGGTGGAACTGATTGTTGCTACTGCGATAAAACCCCACCTGCGAGATCTGATCTAGCAAAGATTATGTGTGATTCTGAGATAGAGAAGGGAACTATGGTCTCCAGGAGTGTCAGGTGCTATAGATCTCAATATACATAAGGGTCTGACAGTAGTACTCGGCCCAATTTTTCAGGGCACTAACCAAGGAGGATCAACCATTCCCTTAGCCGTACAACTCGACCACCCTATCATACACGCGAGTAATCTCTCCGAGTGTTGGTCTCGGTGTACTGTAGCAACAAGATGACCGACGTTTTATCTATGGCGAGGTTTTAAGGGAGCTAGGGGGCTTCCGATATATGCAGAGGGTACTTGGATGATAGTCTGTGCACGGTTCTGTCTAATGCACTACTACTCGAAGGGGTACCCGCAGGCGCTATAGGGGAGTCCAACAAGCATGATCACCTCTTGTATTTCTTGCGTGCATGCCTCCCAAAATCCGCAGGTTTATGCGCTCAATGACAGATCCCATGGTTTAAAGACGCTGGAACAAGTCTCTAGCCAAAAAAAGAATTGTTAAAAATTAGAGATCCCACCGGCCCTGGAAAGTGCTCCGATACCACTTGTTATGCTCTTAACCTACAAGACAACACCAGAATACCAAATATGTGAAGAAATATACCCAGAACATAGAACAATGAGAAATAACAAAAAGTATTTTATTATTCAGAAAGAAATGTTCACTTGCCTCTTCGAGGGGGCAACCTCCAATAGAGCTGAGCTCAATTACAAAATAAGACATGATTCTCCTCGAGGGGAGTCTCTATCCTTTATATATGATTCATACATGCAATACCATGGTTCTTATTAATACCATCTATCTAATACCATGGCCCATTTGCAAATAAATATGGTCCCTTCATTAAATGTGGGTTAACCACTTACAATTATTAATATGGGCTTTATTGACTCTTTACTTGACTATAACAATGACTCGATCCTATTACATAAATAATGGGGTTAGGGTTGGACCCTAACACTTCATCATCTTCAGATCCCAACATTGATAAAATGGCCAAGATGATGGAATCATTAGCCTCTAGGATCTCCAAATTAAAGGTTGAGTAGCACTCTGGAAAAGGAAGAGTTCCTAATACCTTTTCTCCTCCAAATCCAAATCCATATAGAAGGGAAAATGACCAGTTGCAGATCTTGCAAAGAAACAAAGATGCCAATGAAGACCAAAGGGTGAAGACCCCTTTGCAGAATGCAGTCATGAAAGAAGAGGAGTTTGAGGAAGATGATGGGATCCATTGTATGGAGGACAAAGGCAGTGCCACTTTTTTAACCAAAGCTGCCTATGAGAAGTCATTATTCAATGACCAGATCAACCAAGAATGGGATGGTGAAGCTATTCTACAAACTGAAGATCAGCACCAATATAATCTAAGGTCAAAGGTGAATAATGTCAAGGAGACTCCTGTTCATCAAGTTGTTGTCCCTGCAGAACAACAAGCTAATAAGCAAAAGCAACCAGTAGTTGATCCTGTCATCCTGAAAGCTCCAGCCATGGAGGTAAGAGGGCTTAACAAGTCCCATTCTTCTTTCAATTTTCAATCAGAAATTTAGAAGCCAAGAATACCTATGCCTCTGATTGAACCAGTGAAGAATGAGTCCTTAAAGAAATATATCCTTGAGGCTCTTGAGCCTAATGCCATCCAAGCTTCCACTGACTATGTAAATCTCCAAGATGACCAACTAACTGTTATTCTCAGCCCAATGATTGAAAATTTTGAAGAAAACTCCCCATCATTCTATGTCTCTTTGAATATTCATGATAGAATCCTTCATAATTGCCTTCTGGACACTGGAGCCAGCCATAATCCAATGCCCAAAGTTGTCATGGATAAGCTCAGTCTTAACATTACCAAGCCTTATCAGTTGGCCTCTACGCAGCTTAAAAAACTAGTTTGCCAGATCACAAAGGAAGAAGGCCCACAAATTTGGGACATGTTCTTTGATGGGGATTTCTCTAAGGAAGCTTCAAGAATAGGTGAAGTCCTTGTGTCCCTCACACAAGAATGCATTGATTCATCTTCTATATTAACTTTTCAGGTCACAAATGACATAACAGAGTATGAAGCAGGCCTTATCATTCAGCAGGTGCACAAAACCTTCCAAGCAAAATATCCAAGGCTGAAAGCATATATAGATGAGGTGAAATGTAGACCATCTATGCCTGATAATACCAAATGTTGGAAATTTTTTGAAGTAGAGGATCAAATCAATAGGCTTTTGCAAGTCTTTGATGAATTGGCTGATATGCACATTGACCAAGAGAAAGAAACCTTTGATAGAAAGGTAAAAAGGGTCAATTTTTAATTTGGTGTCTGTTTTCTCAGAAGGAATGAATTAAAGAAAGGATGAGATGTTTTTGATGGCCCATTCAATGGGTTGTTCTTCGAACTTTATTTCAGTTAAGGCTTTCAAGCCTTGGTAATGTAAATATGTTGTTTTCAAGTTTTTATTTCATTCTAAATAGACCCCATGCCCAATGCAACACTAGGAAGAAGATTTGATCTCGTTTTTATAGGAAAGGCATTGTTCTATAGTTCTTGAAACCTCACAGGGAGGCTTTCATCCCTAGAAGGAGCCAATGTTAGCTTTGTTGCCGTTTTCTTAGAATCATGCAAATGGATCCAAATATGCTCCAAAGTGCTCCCTAAGTCTTCAAAAGTGCTTAAGATCATCTAAAGATCGAAACACGCGATGGAGGAGAGCCCTTGGAAGGACATAAATGCACTATTGGGAGGCTAAAACACTTCAAAATCATGAAAAACCATGTATCAGAGGCTTAAAACTCAAGAATGCACAACAGCCGTTAGATCTGGCCAATCAACAACCTAGATCTAAGCAGCAAATTGAAAATTGGCGATCGCAGACAGTGGCAATCAGTGCTGGACACCGCCGATTAGCGATCGCTGATGATCAGATCGATAAAGGCAAATCGATGGTATCGACGCAGGAAATATGGAAGTTTCAATTGCGATCGGTGATTAAACGTGGACTGTCGATCGCATGCGCAGATTGACGGCCCACGTTACATCGCCGAATCACTATTGATGGAAACCATGGGGTAGGGCCTTTGCATATACATATGGGAGACTTGATAGCCAGACCCGACGACTTTATATATGATGTTTTATAATATTTGAAGTCCGTGGATTGGCTATTTTTAATGTATTTTGTGTATTTTTGTTATAACGAAAATATGAAGGGAGCCTTGGGGCAGTGTGATTGCGATGAAGCCTGGACCTGAAAGGGTTTGGGAAGTAAAATATATACTATTTAAAATCCACCAAAGCCCACTTTTCAATGTATTTTTGTGTTTTGGTTGTTTAACTGAAATACAAAGGGAACCATAGGACAGGCCAAGTGCGACTTGCGATGGCAACATGGACGGACCCGATGGGTTTCGAAATAGAAATGCATATATTTTCAAGTCTGTGAAAGCATTTTTCATGCATTTTTTAGTGTTTTTTGCATATTTCATAATACGAGGAAAATACACAGGAGCAATCTTTTGCGACTTGCGATGGCGACAAGGGCGGACCTGAGAGATTAATAAACAATTTTTGAGGACTTTTGAAGTCCAAAATACACAGAGAAGGTGAGATTTATCAGTGATTACAACGTTTTCTGTGTAAATACAGGAAATAGTCAAAGGAAACCTTTAAAGGGATTACAGAGGCCAAAGACCCATTCCACTACATGGAAAAGTCCAAGAGGTGGGCTACCAGAAAATAGAGACTAGAAAGGGAATAAAAGGGGCCACAGAGCAACACAGCACGACACAGCTACAACAACAAACATGGTGGGGAATCTCTGGCATGAGAGAGCTCCCAGACAGTGTAGCAAGCTACCCAAAATATCTGAATGCGGTTATTCTTCTGTCAGAAGAAGAAACCTTCAAGCCCATGCTTTTCTAGAGGGCATCAAAGTTATTAAGAAGACAAATGAGATAGATTGAGACCTCTTGAGCCTCAGAAGGCTTGAGAGCATTGTAAACGCTATATATATCTAAAAGTAAGATAGAATAGGGGTTCAACTTGTGGAGATTGTTACTCCTTTGTTCCTTCAAGCTTCTCATACTCATTCTAGCAATACAAGCTTTCTTTCCTATTATATGTTCAATGACCATTCTCTTTGTTGTTCTATGCTTGCACTTGAATAGGTTATTTAGGTTTTCTGTTGTGTCTAATGCTAGATAGCTGTCATCTTATCTCTCCATTGATAAATTAGATTTGAAAGTCTCATTTACTTCCTGTAACTAACCATTCATATGTGTTTATGTATGTAATCTATTGGTACAGTCAATATTCTCCATCTATCCATTAAATCTATAAATTATTGAACATTAGTGGTATAAAGCCTCATATTGTTGAGGGTGTTCATGCATGTCTTGAGTGAGAATAGAGCTGAAATGATTATCTGACTTGATATAAACCATCTCTATTCCAATATTTCTAAGAACAATATTGAAGATTATATGTTACCAGGCATCTCCGAGCTGCAACCTAGGAGAGTTTCCTGGAGTGATAATAGTCCCAACAATTGTTTTGTAATTTCTGTAGGTCGGTAGGCCATGATGAACACACGTGCCAAAGCTACAAACTAATGATGGATCAGAATCTTGCCTATAGGGTACAGACAAAAACGTGAGCGTTCAACCCAAATGCAGGGATGATGCATGCTGGATTTCAGGGGCATGATCGAGGACGAGGCAAAATGGAACCAGGAAGGGGTCGCAGATAACCAATTTGTTACAATTGAGGAGGGCCAGGGCACTATTCCCATGATTGTACAAACCCGAAAAGGACATCATGTTGGTACTATACTCCGTTTGATCATGAGGTAGAAGACTACCCTTCATTGATAACAAGGATGCACGAAAAAGGGGTACTCCAGCCCCCTCCAACTCAGAATTTCCAGATGATGAGGTCTGAGCCACACGAAGAAGACCCAAATGTAAAAATGATGCTCAGGAGCAGTATGACCATGGGCGATGATAAATGGAAGCAGCCAGAAGAAAGTGCGTTGGTTCATAAGGCTCCTACAAAGGAACCCAAATTTGATTTACAACACGCAAAAAAGACATTCATGGAAGCTAAGAAGAGCTTCACAGAGGCCTCCACTTCAGATAGTAAGGATCAACTAGATCTAGGGATGGATCCTTCAATGCTCACTACCTTTCTAGAGACATGCATGAAACTATTGTGCGACAGTAAGGTAGCCAAAGGACTACAAGAACTTATCACTAGGTGCGCGGGGTCCGGAGAACCGCGCATGGTCCAGAAACTTGGAAAGCATGCATTGCACAAAGGAAGGGAAATGAGGTTGACTGCACAAATCGATGAGTATGAAATGGATTAGGTAATCCTAGATCTTGGATCGGATGTGAATGTACTGCAAAAACAAACATGGGAACGCATGGGCAGACCCGCACTACAGTGGTCTCCTATCCGGCTACGAATGGCAAACCAACAAAAGATTTTGCCCATGGGAAGATTGCAAGGGGTAACAGTAGATATTGAAGGTGCAAGCGTGCAGGCAGATTTTGAAGTGATAGATATTGTTGATGACAGTAATCCCTATCCCGTACTACTAGGAATAGACTGGGCCACCGATATGAATGGAGTCATAAATTTGAAGAAGCTCAACATGATCTTTGAGAAAAAGTCACTACGTGTAGTAGTACTACTAGATCCAGCCGAAGGAGCGCGATACACTGAACCGGTGCACGACAATGATACTGATGATGATATTGATTGTATTTACAAGATAACTACGTGAGAATAGGATTGGGTGAATCCAACTGCAGATGGAAGAATTTCGTGGGACCGCGACAGCTCCTACACTTCAGATTAAGACGAAGAAGTAGAGTGATGGAAGAATCGGCTGCACGAAGTAACAACATTTAATTGCAACATGATGGTTAGATCACTGCATTGCGTGACAACAAAGGCACAAGAGCTGCCGACATATGATGGATTGATAGCGGTGGATGAATTTCTGAGCAAATTTGAAAGCGCAATACCAAAACAACAATGATTCAATGCTCTAAAATGGGCACTGCATGCAACACCCGCACGATGGTGGGGTATGCAACAAGAAAGTTTTGAGGAGTGTCATAGATGTAGAAGGATGATGCACCTACGCTTTGGGAAGCCCCAGCCCAGAACCCGAGCCAATCAACTAGGGTGGAACAACTTGCGCGCCCACCTTTTCCAATGGGTACGGGCATATGCTGTACAGACCGCACAAACGCACACCACTCCAAGAATAGAGAATCAGAACAAACCGCAGCCATAGGGAAGGTGACACATGTTACCAATCATCCACCAAGAGGCATTCGATAGGGTGTGTGAAGTACTGAACAAGGTTCACCAGGCGAGACGAATTGATTGGGACTTGCGCATGCAAGCGGTTCGATGGGCCTATAGGACCATGTGCAAAACCCTGAGTGCGGAAATGATTCCAAAGGTGCGGAACAAACTAGAGACCGTAATTTCTGAAGAGAATACAAAAAGGAATAACATGTAATGACTCCCACAGTTATGACAATGCGTAAAGACCAGGACGAAGAAATCACACAGTTATGCGAGGTCGAACATATAAGGATTTAGGAAGCCATTTGGCAAGGGAACCTTAGACTTCGCGAAATCGAAAAGGAATGGTTACTATTGAGGAAGAAAAGCATTTTTATGGACACTGAGATCAAGAGGCAGGAAAACAAGATCACGCAAGCATGTCTCATCGATAAACAAAGGATGACAAGGAAAGATAGGATGATCATACCACTGCATTAGAATATTGTCGCCGAGAATTTAGGACTCTACTACCCTGGCTACGACCACACCTCACCAAACACAATAACCAGGGGGGCACACTACATACGGTAGAATGCACGGTATCAGTTATCGCAAGGGAAATTGAGGAGTTTCCACAGACTATACTGGAAGGAAAATTGAAGTCTCGCACAAGTGGTGTGACCACCTGACTAGCTGTACGGAGCATAGTCTCAGCACTCCAGGTAGTTGAAAGAAAGGGCGGGACTATAAAAGAGTCTATTTAGGAGTTGTGCGATAAGGGAGATGTGCACAAAATCAGCATGTCACAAGGTTCGTGTAGAATCAACATGTCACAAGGGGAGCGGGCAGCGGGCATTTAAGACACAAATTAAGGGGCAATATTTGGGACAATCTGCTGCCAAGAAAGCATTAACGGCCTAGAATTGGGGGGAACAATCAAATTTCAATTCATAAGGTGCTATAAAACTCCAAGGGCTAGCCATAGGACAACACTTGTTCACTTGAGATTTGAGCAGTTGATTAGAGCCTAGAGTGTCCAGCATCGAGCGATATTCAAGCCCCAAAGTTTGCAAACGACCACGCACCATTCAAACAAGATGGCGGTTACCAGGAGAGGTGTGGGCTTTGTAGAAAGAACCGCCGATGAAGCCGCATAGACTCCCACAGTGCAGAATTTTCCCAGAGATGCTTGGGACGCACCGAAAATACTAAAATAACCTTGAGCGCCGAGGCCATAAAAAGATAAGCAGGCAGTGGGACCAGTTAGCATGTCCCCACGGAATCTATGGTTCAGTAAGCTCTCAATGGAAGAAAAGGGCAAGGTTGTCACCATTGAGACAGATGACGAGGAGGAGGACCTATAGGCTCTCGTCGATGAGATAGAGGAAGTAGAGGACATGAAAGAGGACCTCTAGTCGATGTGCTCTGTAGTGAAATTACCTGAGTGCATCCATTTGTGGAAAGGGAAAACAAAGATACCAAAGGATTTGGATGCCACCAAGAGCACACTCCAATCCCTGCTCCTCCCTGATGGAATTGTGTTTGAGGGATCGCACTTGAGCCACATGTCCACAATGAAGTTTGAAGATTGGGACCTCGCAGATAGCGAGACGTTCCCAAACTTAGAGATAGAGAGCCTCATGAAGCAGAGCATGGAGGGGCCAGTCACAACATTACAACCACAAAAATGGCTGCACGGTGTGGAGAAGGCAAGATTGCTTCATCTGTTGTGGATTCCACACTTTCAACATGTACCCATCACTATTTTTGTGATCAGGCAGCTATTGTGCCTGGTGCATGATGGCTACCTATGGCTGGAGGAGCCTATTCCCATCATGACGGATCTCATCCGCCAAATTTCTTGGCTTCCCAGTAAGGGAAAGGACCCCGCGATGATGGCAGGAAAAAGCGGTGATTTGGCTCTCGCGGAAGCCATGAAGAAGAAATACAAGCTCGAGAAGAAAAAGAGGGGTTGCGCAATCACTAGCATCAAAGATAACTCCTGGACAGGAAGGTAATGAGAAAATGCTGCATCAATGAAATACTAGTGCCAGTATTTGCGTTGGTTGAACAATGCGCAGAGTGGGTCCAATTAGACTAGAACAAGTTCCTCTGCAAGGAATTCTTGACCAACTGCAAAGAAGCCAAGGAGTAGGGTAATACCTTCCACTATGCGTGGTAGCTCTTGTCCATTCTACTAGTAGCGAGAGAATTGCCAGAGGACAATCAGTTCTTGAGCATCGAACATGACTTACCAGAGGCCGCAAAATATGTGTCGCTCTGGGCTACCAAGGACACGAAGTAGATTCGTGAGACAAAGATCTTGTGGGTGCTCATGGAGGCAAGCATCCATATGTGGATTAATAGGAGGCCGCACCTGCCCCCCACAGTTTACAATAGTCTGAGGAGCTTTGCAGACTTCAAGGCAGACATGCATAACATCTACATCAAGGTGCAAAAGGATCTGGCACAGTAGTGGACCAAGCTCCCCTTCATCACCATTGATGATGCGATTTTTTTAGTGTTAGAATCATGGCCTCGTGAGTGGCGTGCCCCGAATTTGGTAGAGATAGATAGGACAAAAAATCAGAGGAGAAAGGATGAGGTTGAAAAGAGGAACAATTAAAAAGAGGAAATAGAGGTAAGGATAGTCTGCAAGGCAATAAAGGCAGCTGCAGAGCAGGCAAAGGCCGCCGAAGTTGCAGCGGTAGCGAAAACAACAGGGTCCACAACAACACAGCAAGAGGAAGGCTAGGACAGGAGGCAGAGGACACAAAATTTGCAGAAGAAGGCGTGGACCCTGGCACAACTTCTACCCAACTGAAAAGGCTACACGTCCCAAAGAGATCGGGTCCACGGAAAAAAGGTCAAGGCCTCCAAATTGACCTTTGACCTGATCACGTTAAGAGAAGGTGACCTCTACGACATTGGTGACACGGTTCACGAGGTCACCAAGGAAGTGCTCCAAGAAGCCATTTTGAAGTAGCAGACTATGTTGGGGGGCCTAAGGGTGCAGCTGTAGGAACTACAGGTGTGGCCCCCATAGGAAGGAAACATAGCCACCTATGGCATAGTAGGCACATCAGCAACAGAGCAGTTGCTACGCACAAAGATGGCCAACACCATAGTGCTACTAGAAGGGGCTCTAGCAGCGAAGAATGAGACCAACAGAACCGCGGTTGGAAGGATCAAGGGACTTGGCCTTAATTTGGCTGCTCTTCCACACGACACATTGTACTAGCTGCAGGATGGCATAACAACAGAGCTCTGTGCTAGGGAGGACTGCACGATTCAGGTTATGAATGAGCAAAATATTAACATCGAACAACTCAGCCTGCAGCGTGACGAACTGGTGTCACAGAGCTAACAGATATTGCAAACAGTTGATGAAGCATGACGGTGGGTAGAGAGTTATCCATCACCGCAGACTTACCAACAAAAATGCAGATCCACTGTTTGGAAAGTGGAGTCCAAACCACGCACGAGTAAACAACGCGAGTGCAGCTAGAGCTAAATCTCTAGATTTCTGAGCTGCGACAAAAGGCGCAACCTTCCACTCCTCTGAAAGTTAGAGAGCAATGCATTAGCGCTATTAAAATAGGACTAGAAGAAATTGGATGGGCAGTGGAGGACTGTGCCGGTATGTTGGACCAGGCCTTTGGAGTCCTTACATCCTTGCAGGAGGATCCCAACATACAGCACCTGGAAATAAAAGCGCACGAGCTTCAGGAGTGGTATGACAATGTAAGAGGAACAATGTAGATAATCTTCCTCACTCAATGGCTCATGAAGATGCAGCAAACAAGGGCACTGAAAGAGTGGGTGGATGCTGCTAGACAGAAAGAGGCACTCCTTAAAGTGCACATCCAACCATGGATTTATGAGGCCTTCACTATTATGGCCAATATCGAGGGAAAGCTTGAACAAATGCAGGGGCTTTATGCGCTGAGGCAGGGATTTGATCCCCACAAAGAAGCATCGGAAGAATGCGTGCAATAGGTCCAACAAACCGACGAACAGTGCGCTATGTACCTCTGAGTAGTTCGGGACTAGTTGGAGGGACTCCATGCCAAGATTGCCACGACCAACTGAGTGACTCGAGGATGAGTCACGATAATTGTGTTGGGGGCCTGTTGGGCATGGAATCCCCCCACAACATGTTTTGGGGGCTTAAAGCCCAAGTTTTGGTCAAAAGTATTGTAAGACTTTATGAATTGCGGGCGCAGAGTGTGAATTATAGGTTGAGTCATAGGGCTATCCGCCCTAAAGTATTGTAATCTAATATAAAGTCATGTCGGCCTACCCATGGTCCGTGGACCATGAGATTGTATAAATAGGGAAAGGCTCTAAGTTGTAGGAAGAAGGGAAGGGGAGAGATGAATACGAATGGTTCGAGTATAGAGTAAGAGTCTAAGTGTATTGGGTCATAGTAGTAGGAAGAGGCTTTGCAGCTGAGTGCACAGAGGCCTAGTATAGTCTGAAACTGAGTGCGCGACCCCTGCAGCTGAGTGTGCATGGCGAGGCCGAGTTTGTAATATTGAACAAAGAATAATAAAGAGACATTGATTCCAGTTTCTGTGCATCTGCTTGTGTATTGCATTCTTTACATTTATGCTGTTTTGTTTATCACGCACACTTATATGATTACTGGATATAATGTTAATTATCATTACTCTTACACCGGTCAGTTAAGTAATTGAGTAATAACATATTAAATAGAAAGGAACTTGAGTATACTATGGATCGCGCCTGTTGGTACCATTCCATTACCCTCTTTTTCTTCTAAAAACATCATCAATTGCCTATCTTTTCCCTCCATAGACCTCTTTATATCCATTGAAATTGATTAGTTAATAGCATTATAGTTGTTAGTTTGCATTAAAGTTAATTTATGAGCTTTTATCTTAGAAATTAGGAATTTTTAACAAAAAGGTCTCAGGAAGATATCACATCTTGTAAATGGTTTATCATCTGACACATGGAATGATAGGCAAGCCAAAGCAGTGGATAAGGACGAGCTCCTGAATGTACAAGCATGAAGAAAAATCGATTTTACAGCAGATCAAAAGCTCCTACTTATGCGGTCAACACTGGGTCAAACCCCAGCCTTTTGGTTACAAAGGCAGTAAAAGCCATGGTTTCTAAACTGGCTTCATTTTGTCATTTTGGAAATCGTTTTGTCTTTTTGGGAAACCGGTTCATCTTAGAATGACCGCAAATCATTCCACTGTAAAAGCAGGAACAACTGCTTCAATGAATGTGCATTCAACTCAAGATAGGAAGGTAGATAAAAACTCTGTATCGTTTTGTTTTCGGACATGTTATGTTACCTCTGTGTATTTTTTTAAAGGACCGAATTCATATATGTGATTACAACTCTTAGTGTTTGAATACAATTACGATTTCACTCCAGCATTGTCTATGCGTTAACATTGTCGATTGATTGAGCTCATTCCAGTGTACCATTGAAATGTGGACGGGCCCTGCGTGGATTGGTATACTGTGTCTTTCAATTTCATTGCTTTTAAATTTACATAGAATGCATTTCCATTGCTTTTGAATGCATGTCATTTAATATCATTTTCACAGCTCTTGAATTTACATAGAACGCATACTGTTAATGTTATTTCCATGCTAATGATTTTGTCAATTCGATTACAATTTCTCACAAATGGAATCCATGGTGCTTTCTTAAAGATATCATCATTAGATCATTGAATCAGGTCTTGTAAGAGATTTGGTCCAGCGTTATGCTTTAAGGCATTTCCATGAACTCCGTTTGCGTATGTATTTGAAGTTCAGTGTGTTTTTGATTTCTTTATGAGTGCTTCAATGTTAATTAGACAGAGTTTTGTGCACAACATCCTTGTAAGGGGATTCAAATCTCAGTCTAGCTATACTTTGTATCTCTGAGACAATTAGATAATCTAGGTAATCTGAGTGTTAAAGTGAGAGGAAAAATACCTCAACCTTCTATAAAGAAGTACTGTCGCCTATCACAACAAACACTTAGTTAGGAATCCTTTATGCCTATAGATTTTAGGCACACGCCTCGAAGTTTACTTACCCAGGTTGATAATAAATCTAGTCTAATCTAGCACCCTAGATTGGCCACTACATTTTGGCACTGTTGCCGGGGAGGCGTAGTTAGGGGATTTAAAAAAAAAAAACATAAAATAAAATAAAATAAAAATTTTAATCAACAAAAACAAACCAAAAACACAACATAGATTTGACTGTCACTGTTGAAATCATGTTTGCTTATGCCTAGATCTAGAGATAGTAGAGGCAGATTCACAAAAACTCCCCATCCAAAAATTGACTTATCATCAGGAGCAGACTCTGTGGGAAAAACTAAACATACAACACCAGTTGAGGAAACCGTCATACAAAGATTAGAGGATAAACAAAAGTCAGGCCAAAGACTTACACTTATTGAGAGACAAATCTTATTGGCACACGAATCTCAGAAGAAGCATTTCCCTGAATCTTCCAAAAAGAGAGAAAGTAGAAACATAACTCAACAATCTCTAGAACAACTCTTTGGAACAAGTGACACTGAACAAACAATCAAATCACCAGAATAATTTACAAAAATGGCTGAGGAAGGAGGAGGATCAGCAAGAAGACCCACTCCTGACCAACAACATGATCAAGGAGAGGAGGAAGAATCAACTTTTAAATTTCCCATCCATGAACCCGAAGACAACAATGATGAGGAAATCAAAATGAAAAAAATACCTCCTTCCATGTTACCAAACTTTTATGGCATGGCTTCAGAGGATCCAGATTCATTCTTGTTTGAGTTTGACATTGTATGTCGAACATATGGTTACGTAGATGATGCCCATATGCTTAGACTCTTTCCAGCAACATTAAAGGCATCAGCACTAAAATGGTTTATGGGACTTGGTGAGCATGTAATCACTGATTGGGATGGCATGCGAAGAATATTTATAAGGAAATATCAACCTTATTGTAGATCAAAGGATTCTAAAGATGATATCTTTAGGATGAATCAACAAGAGGATGAAAGCCTAGAGGAGTATTTGGAACGGTTTTCTTACAATTCACAAAAATCAAAACATCGATCCATGACTCTTGATCTCATTAGAACCATATTCTTGAAGGGAATTCGAGAGGAATACTTAGATGATCTTAATTTGATGGGCAAAGGTGATATCTCCACCTTACCTTTCGAAGAAATTGCTGATCTATGTGAAAAGTATTCCAGGAGCAAAGCAAAAATTGGGAAAAGATCCATATCATCCAAAGCCACAAAATCTGCTTCAGCTAGTGTTACACGAGCTGAAATAGGAAACTTATTAGAGGAATTCAAAACAGATTGTTGAGTACATTAGGGACCCAAATTGACACTCTTAAAGCCAAGAGAATACAAAAAGAGGAAGATCAAATGATGGCTATCTTTTGTCCAAAATTCCAGAAGAAGCATGCCTTGAAAGATTGTCCATTAGAGAATATTCAAGTTTGTGCCTTTTGTACTGAAAATCATGATATATTTCATTGCTCTAAAGTTAAGGTTTTGCAGAATTGTAATGTGGCAGCGAATACAGATATGGAGAATGTCTATTTTATGGGTGCAAAAAGACCATGGCAGCCAAGACCTCCACCTCAAGGTATGTTCCCAAATCATAATTTACAATTTCCTGCACATGATCAGATGTATGCTCATAATTCATGGAATGTACCCATGCCATGGCAGCACCAGAGTTACCCACAACAACAATGGAGACTATCCCAGCAGTAATCTCAACAATATCCATCATACCCTCAACCATACTAACCATATTCACAGCCATATCAATAATACCATCAGCCATATTTGCTATATCCTCAATCATATCAGCAATATCCTCCGCAGCAAGTTGCTTACCCACATCAATCTCAACCCACTCAACAAGCATTGCCTGCTCCTCCACCAATAAATCCACCACAATTACAACTTCCATCTAACCCCCAACCTCCTAGACCTACTCAAATACCTACTCAACCTGTACCAAATCCAAATAATAGAGCAG
>APFE031365988.1:0-15775 GCA_000404065.3 Pinus taeda
ATGCACCTCACCCCACCTCAAGCCTCGCACTCCACTATCTGAGAAGATCTTGCATGAGGTCAAGTAGTAGGGGGAATTAGCACTAGGGGAAATTATAATTCCCCCCTACAGAACTCGGCTGAAGTTGTAGAGGTATAAAGTCACAGGTAAGCACTATCCATAACAACATATCGCAAGGTTCTATAGGGATTTTGAGTCGTCATTTTTGAGTGAGATGTGTGTCCAATCATTTCTTTGTAATTCATTAATCTAGCTTTTATAGGACTTGAACCATTGAATCTGGCTTCATCGGATATCCCTAACCCTAATGAACCTAGTGGATATCACCATCATGTGTGGATAACACTGCTTCAAATACAAGACCCAGTAGGGTAGACTAAACGCATGAACTCATGCACCCAACACACTTAGAAAACTACACCATTCACAAAATAGACATTCATGCATGCCCTCCCCTAGATGGGTAATTGTGCCTTCCTAATTGAAGACAATACATTCATACATGTGCTTCATCCAGTGATCCTACTAAACTACTGCGCCTCCATTAGAGGATCTCTTATGGGCCCTCTACTGAACATCAACTTTCCTCTGTACATGTTGGAATGTATTTGTTGAAGGATGATGTTGTTGTCGAAGGAGAACAACTACTGAGAAATAGGTAAAATCTAGGACTACCTCCACTCTTGTATCAGATAAAAATAAAATTGTTGTCAAATTTAGTAGTATTGTTAAGCAATTTTCTCTTCGTATATTTAGCGAGCCAAAAATGAAAAATATTATATCATATGTGGGTACATGGAACAGTTAGAAATCAGTCTACTACCATAGACTGAAATGGAGTACAACCCTTCTACAAGGCCTATGGTACCAAGTGCAACATCTAATCTTCTTTTGGAAAAAAACCAAAAGAGCTTGATTACGCTTTGAATTTCAAATGCTTTGAAGGATCAAGTGGCAGTTTCAAAGAACAACTCAAACTGGGTGATATCAAAACAAAATGATTTAGTATTTCCAAGACAAAATAACATTATTGATGTATCTTTGAATTCCATGAAAACAAAACAATTTGATGTATTGAAATGATATTAGGAGATTAGTAAAGAGGATCAAATTAAGTGATGTTATGGCCATACCTTTGTATCCATTTACGCTTCGAGCGAAGAGACTTAGCAACACCAAGAACATCGAGTGCCCTCCAAAAAAATGTAGTCCTTGTGGTTTTTAGAGAGTCTTCACACTCTAACATCGGGCTCTTCAAACCAACTCTGCACAAGGTCATTACAAATGTAAAAAATCAGTAAGACACAAATTTGGTAGTAAATATGA
This sequence comes from Pinus taeda, assembly GCA_000404065.3. NCBI lineage: Eukaryota > Viridiplantae > Streptophyta > Pinopsida > Pinales > Pinaceae > Pinus > Pinus taeda. Next base: position 1,327 of record APFE031365988.1, read on the forward strand.
CCAAAAGAAGAACTAGTGCAAACAATTTTCACAATCTTGCTTTTGAAACCAACATTATAATCTCCTTAGCATTATGATCAGTTGTCAGTGTTCTTCCCAAGTCAGCAAACTCAGCTCCGCCTTGACAAAGTGTAATTGCATAAAAGGAATGTCGGTCTCATGCCAATAGGTCTCATACGATGAATGCGCAGGAACCTAGTACATAGACCATTTTTCTCTTCGCCTAGCTACCTAGGGCTTATTTCCCTTTCCAAATATCAATAATTCTTTTCCAAGAAAACATAAAATAAGAATAATATTTTACTATATTCTAAAAGGTGAAGATGCTGAAATCATGCCACAAAGTGAAATGAAACCAAATATCTTTCCTCAAACCACCAAATATATAAACAAAACAACGATAATTATAAAAATAAAACTAGATCTGTCAATCTATGCATGAAATGAGTCAAGCGACTAAAAAAATATGACCAAAACAAACCAAAAATTTCAAACTTGACAAAATCCTCTAAATAAGCAGCAAACAAACTATAAAATTTTCTAAGATATCAGAGCTAGACATCAACGAAATTTCATGTACTTGAATAAGCCCATTGTTGCTTAGCGTTAGACTTCTTAAATTCGTTATTTATCATTTAATACTAGGACATTGTTTATGTGAAAAGAAATAGGTCCCAGCTTCATCAAATCCAACTTCATTTCAAATCAAAGATCAAATCCAAAGGACACTAACTCGTTACTCTTGGATAGTGCTAATGTTAAATACACAAAATTAAAAAAAATAAAGATATGATAAAAAAGTAGACCTGCAAGATTATATTGGTCGAGTGTGACATGGACACCAATAACTGAGACTAGAGAGATTTATAGAAGGCAGTAGTTGCTACTGTGTGATTAGTGGTATGGTGGAGAGACCTACCAAGAAGGGACGTTGGTCTCGGAAAAGTATAGTAGGGAGATCCGTAGAGCATTTATGTAAAAGGAAGATGAGAAGTGTTGTCTTCAAGTTGGTTTATGTTATGGTAGAATTTTGTTGGTGATAAGTGGTAACAAAACACTTACATCAATAGGCATGAGTTGGACTAACTCATGTTATCTCATCCCTTAATGGTCCTAAGGATATTTGGTGACCCGAACAACTTAGTACCTAAAAGACTTGAAAACATGGCTGACAAATGACTGACAAGAAATGGCTAGCAAATGACTTGAAAGTCTTGTTAAATTTGTTATTTATCATTTAATAATAGTTAGACACTATCTATGTGAAAAGAAATAGGTCCCAACCTCACCAAATCCAGCTTTATTTCTTGTCACAGATAAGAAACAAACAATGTAATGATTAAATATAAAACATCAATCTTAAAATAACACACATCAAAATAATGTTGCTGCAATGTTACAATGAAAAATACAAATATATAACCTATTTTTACCTGAAGTTGACATATAGTAATTTTGCATGATCAATGGAACATGTATACCAAAATAAGAGTCCTAGGGTATTTCAATTTCCCAGTTCTCACCTTGGTCCTCATTTTCTAAATTGTGAACATGATCTTCTCTAAATGAACTGTCATTATAAGCCTCCAAAACATTATGTTCTATATCAAGTTCATTAGATAGATTTGTTATATTGTTTTCTCCCCTTCTATCACAATCTAATCGCCAAAGAGTTAGCGCTCTTTCATATGGAAAAATGTTAATGTCATACTTTGTTACATATAATATTAAACATGTATCCACATGTTTATCAAGCTTGTTCCTCAACTTTGACTTTAAGAATGATAATGCACTAAACATTCTCTCATCCTCCACTGATCCCAAAATCATGGTTTGACACAAATCTGCTAATTTGGAATATTCTAATATGTTTTCTTGTAGGTATTGGCTAGCACTTAAAGTAGTCCGTAATCTTGTTATAGCACCCACTTCTCCAAAAAAGGATATTTCTTCCACATTGTTTCAGCAAAGCGTCCACCTTGTTGATACAATTTTGATGAATCTAAAATACCTTCAATTTGTTCTCCATGTATCGAGACTTTCTTGCAAAAATGGTCTACTAAACATTTTAATCTTTTTTGAAAATCAGCTTTTAAAGTTCTTGGACATTGACAATTGTTCCAATATTGAGGGTATACCACACACATGGCCTCCAATAATTCATCTCGAGAAAATCGTTCTCTTATCTCTAATGATAGTGATCTTGCAATTTTATCAAATTTTGTCTCACTGAAATCACAATATTATCAAATTGGTCTCTTGACGCAGGGCAATCTTTGGTGATTCGTCCTGTCTTACTAATATAATGAAAGGGAACCATATACCCACGCACTACGATACATAGTATCCCTTTTTCATCAAAGGTAAAAGAAATTGAGTATTTTCTATATTGATGATCTCAGTCCAACTTTTAAACTCTGGACAAGTAAAAGAGTATGGCATCATATACAAATTATCCAATGCAAGACATGTTGACTTTCTCGCATTTGTGTATTCCGCAATATACATTGTGCGATTCTGAGACATTTTCATGAGGACATTCATTTCATGTAGCATAGGAAGAATTCCAGCCAATGTCAATAATGTCTCTATATTAGTTAGTTGAGAAAGAAGATCTTGAGCTTTGTCTACATTATAGCGATTTTCATACATCAACCCTACCAAAGATTTGAACTCACTTAGTCTTTGAGTTGGTCAATTTAATGAGATCCATCTTGTATCAACATCTTTCAGTAGTTTTTTTCCATCTGTAATACCATCTGTAAATTGTTGAAACTCTAAATATCATTTGGGACTACGAGAAAAGTATGCATGAGTCTCACGTACAAGATATAAAAATTTTGAAACTGATGGAAACTTGCTTACTATTTTAAATGCAAGATTCATCCTATGAGCCATACAATGAATATTAAGCATATATGGTGAAGTTGATAGTTGTAGCCTAACACAAAGGCCATTCCTTTGTCCTTGCATTACCGCTGCTCCATCTGCTCCAAAACATACCAACTTTTTTGCAGTCATTAATTCATCCATACCACTTTCCTTCAATCCATTAAGAACAAGTTCATAAATATTTTCAGCGGTAGAAGTCTCTCTCATCTTATTAATCCCAAGTAGATAGGAATGTCTAATATGGTCATTAACCATATAAATGCTCATGGAAATCCATGAAGTATTATCTATAGCTGTAACCTCATCTAAATACAATGCCAAAAACCTAGCATTTGCAATCTTCTCTTTCAAATCACCCTTTTCTACTTGAGCTAGATATCTTGCCCATCCCCAACCACTAGTTATAGACCAATGAGAAGATGGAAAGTTTGGCACTTGAAGAAAAGATAGTAATCTCATGTGATCTGGATAATCTGTCATAGGACGACCTTTAGATAAGATGTGAAATACAATGCTCAATTGTATCGTCTTGGATAACAAATTTCTTTCCATCATCTTTTCAAATAGAGATATGATGGTTCCTCTATCTGCCTCAAGTTTCCTCTTACTTAATAAATATTTTGTATATTCTTCTGCATATTCAACATGAAATTCCTCAGAATATTTCCATATAACAATAGATTTCTCTATACCATTTACAATTTTCTTTTCATACACCTTTCCTGCATGCTTTTGTACCGTATCTAGCTTCATCTGAAATTTCACTTCCTTTTGAGTTTTCCAACTATACGCAATACATCTAACTTGTCGGAAAACCTCTTTCTCATTTGTAGGAGGTATTTCTTCAATAAATGGAAAACTTGAGACCCAATTTTCTTGGAATCATCTACCTATGGCCCACTGGCCTCTTTTCCTTTTTCGCGAATGGATTCTCACACTTTCCAAGGAAAAATATTTAACATTTTCATCACCAATTTCTGTTGAAACTGCATTTATCTCACCTTGACCACTTGAGGAACCTATTTCTTCATCCATCGTATGGATATCAAATGCATGTCCACAAGAGTTAACCTCTCTCTCAATAACAAATTGTTCAAAGGAGCTTGAATCATGAAGAAAATGTGTATTTTTGGATGGAGCCTTTTGAAAGTATGATAATATATATGTTTGCCTTGATGGTTTCTTCCCATGATTATCTTTTGACATCTCACTAAATATTCCAGAAGTAAAGTTTCAAATCGATCTGCAAACCTGCATCAACAGTTTTCAAGCGTTGAGATATGCTTGATATAAATTCACTTGTTCATAGAAAATAGAATTTTACTTTGCAAAAGAATTGTTGAGTCAACATTGAAAGAACATATATCAGAAATTGAATTTTGAGGCAAAATGGAATTTCACAAAAATTATTTAACAATGATAATGGGAAACTATTAAATTTTAAGACATAAAATATAATAATTCATTTGTATAACATTGAAACAACATCACTTTGTTTGAATTATTCCTAATTTCCTACAGAAGGTGGTTGACAGGATTCAGGACCTGGTCCCCTCCTCCCAAGCCAACTTACAGTATGTCTACCATGCCCAGAACTCAAAAGTTGATGCTAAGCCAAATGAAAGGGTATTGCTACCTGAGGAAGAAATTTGAACAACCAAAAATCTAAGAATGGAAAGGGTAGAGCCTCCATCCCTTAGCATGTGAAAAATAAATGGTTAAAATATAATAAGATGGAAAGCTTAATTTGGAAGTCTTGACAGGGTCAAGGAAAGCCACTATTACTTCCACATCAAGAGGTTTGTTTAGAGAAAAGCTCATATACTGAAAGTCAGGGCTTCTTTCTGACCAATCACTAGCCTTAGGAAGATTAGACTTCAAGAGAAACAATCAAGTCTAAATATATAGGAGTTGATGAATGCCATTGCTCATTTGGCTTGGCATTCTCTGTTTTATAAATCAAACAGTGTAAGCGGAACTATTTTGAGGAGTGCAGAAGGTTTAAGCATGTCTAGTTCCCGTTTTGGGCAAAATGGTGAACATTGAACCTTAGCAAATAACACAGATCCAGAATTATCAAAACCTGCATTTTGCTTTTTATGATCAAAGCAAACCTTTGTCACTGAAGGATCTTCTTTATGATATACTAGTCAAGGGTAAAGCTGGCCAAGTTTCTTAGTGATAACAACAAAATCTTATATGGTCTGGTTAAGAAAAATATTCAAATTTTGCTTGGCTTCTTGCTAAAGATATTTCCTCAAGAGGTTTTACATTTTGCAACATTCTCTGAAATTTTATAGTCTGGAGTGCCAAAGAAAGTTATCTTAGGAATGTTCTCAACTATGATCAAAACTCTAAAGACCTACCTATTTTTACTGACATTTAAGTGACAACGATTTTCTCATGTAATTCTTCTTAAAGTCAAATTTTTCAAGGGGTTGTGCTCCAAGTGGGCTATTAGAGCCTGCCAACCCACAACTTCAATGACCAAAATATTCTAGGCAATACAGTCAGTAGAGAAGAAATATATTTTATAGATATAGTGTCATCGTGCAATACCTGCCAACAGAAAAATTTAAGCCTGACCAACTTGTAGGATGTTGCAAGTCAAGACTCAGATTTAAAGGTTGTCCTGCCTTTATTACAGAGTTCTATCGAATTTTGTAGCATAAGATATAAGGCTAAGAAACAATGTCGATAAGGCAAGATAATTTTATTTAAGTCTAAATAAAGCCTGACATATAGGTAAATGGGACTACGAAGTACAACTAGTGATGCCAATATGTAGGGGAACCCTTATATGTTCTGGTTAAGAAAAATATTCAAATTCTGCTTGGCTTCTTGATAAATATATTTTCAGGTTGATTATCCTGGTGCTTATCAAAATACTCCATTATATTCAAAAAAATTGAAGTCACTTTCAAATAAGGATCTGTAAAATTAATCAATTTGCAATTGTCTTCATCTTGTATATTTTTCTGAAGAGGAAAACAACTATGATCGTCCAGTTTTGATTAGTGCAAAACAAAAGGGGTTTGACCAACTGGTTTCAACTGAAAATGGCAAAACCACTCTCAACAAGTTGGCTTTGAATACACTGATTTTCATAATTCAATTGGACCTATTTATCCTTTACCAAAACATTATTTATTTATTTTTAAACACCATATTAGCTACTTTTAGTTTATCACTGTGCTTTCCCCTCTTTCATGCAATAGCTTGGGTGTAACAGTGTAGCACATTTCAAGAGTTAAAAAGCTCCTAATGGCATCTGTTTTATTTGAAGGTTAACCGTGTCTCTTTTTCTTAGGGGTTCTTCCTTTACAGATAAAGGATTCATGTTACTAGGCCCTAGTAAACCATATCATGCCATAGAAGACACAACATTTGAGACTTACCTTCTGTTATTGTGTAAAAATTTTGTGCAATCAATTGGTTTTTGATGCATGATTATTCAATGAGATGCATTGTTGAAGGCATCCCTGACAAGAGAGTTAACATGGTAGAGCAAGGATATATTACCACCTAATATCTCGTAACAAAATCTTCAATACTTCCTTCTTTCTCAAAAAATGACTTCTTGGTCTTAAGCACCAGTTAATCAGGTTAGGTAGTTTCCCAAGTTATTCACAGCAGACCATAGAACAGATTTCACTCTAGAGACATTGGTAGCTTGTTGCTAACAAAAAGAGCCTTTTGGTCTTAAGCACCAGTGAATATGTTTAGGTAGCCTCCCAAGTTATTCACAACAATCCTCATAACAGAAAATGGTCATCCTCGAGGCATGGGCTCTACATGTCTGAAATGTTTACTAGTTTTTATCTCATTACCTACAGCTTGGAAGATTTCTGCTTTTGTATTGCTCCTTTAAATAAACTTAGATATGAGATGCTTTCATCACTTCTAATTGTTTCATTTCTTGTTTTTAACCAATCAGATGGACTATTTTAAAGTTTGTAGTTATTACAATTTCTTTCTTTTTTGTATCTAGTTTCCTATAAACTATAATTAGTTATGGTTTAAATTTTCTTGTTTAAAGGCATAGATGTTGGAGAAAATATTACTTTGCGTTCTACTACCTTGTTGCTTCTGTCATCAAAAGAAAGTTGAAGTTTGATGGTCAACACTCTATTTAAACATATAGCTTCATAATGACATCTATCTTGGATACAGCCAGTCAACTCTAGAATAGCAATAATTTTCGCATTTCTCTGTTTGTTTCTTATACGCTTGAATAAATACACATACAACCCAAAATGTAGGTGTTGTCAGTTAAGGATAAATCTAAATCAAAGCCAGCCTCTATTTTAAAATGAGAAAAGGATGTCTCAGGAATGATGTGTAGAGAAGAACTAAACCTCTCTTATGCTAAATCACTCCAAAATGCTATCCACCTTGGAGACTTTGAAGGCGCATGGGAGGGCACAACTGCTAAAATGGTAAGAGTTTTTTCAAACAAAATCTTGTCATGGAACTGGAGATTGCATTTAAAATTGGGGGAATTGTAGATAAGGCAAGATAATTTTATTTTAAGTCTAAATAAAGCGTGACAGATAGGTAAATGGGACTAAGAAATACAACCAGTGATGCCAATATGTAGGGGCACCCTATGCTACCCCAAAAGCATAAAACAAAATATAACAAGATCAAACAAGAGAACATGAACTAAATATGAGATCGAAAAAGTGGAAAGACGACAGAGTGCAAGAGACTAACTAGAGGTACATAAGACAGGATGAAGAGGAAAAGGGTAAAAAGAAGAATCTACCATGGAATCAATCACTAAGAATGATCCAATACACTGTCTAACGATATTGTCTGGGCCCCAAAAAGTACCCATGCCTAAGAGGACCTGGCTAGATGATCCTGGGAGGCATCTGCCAAACATGAGCAGACCACCTCCACACATTCAAGGGCAGTGAAGTCATGGCTTAAAGTGTGTGCACCATTGAACCTTTTGATGAAAGAAATTCATAACCAAGCAAGCCACTAATTCTAACTTGTATAAGAAAGAATTTGCATTGAAATCTTCTGGCAATTGGAGAGAAAAACCTTGGGATTGGCAGGGTATTGTTCAAAAACACCAATACAAATTGAGAGAAGCCTTACGACAGTGTTTTCAAAGATGCCATTAACATCAACCATAGGGATATTTAAAATTTCTGAGATGAGAAATCCACTGCTGCTAAATATCTTGGAGCATTCCTCGAATGGTTCAATAATGTAGGCCACTTTGCTGTTAAAACGTATTGTCAGTGGTTTATCAAAGTCCAAATGACCAGGATAAATCGCAAGATAATGTTAAATATGGAAAATCCATTGCATGCTCTGAAAAACATAGTAGAATAAGTGGAAGCAGAGATTCAGCCATGGGTAAAATTAAGAGAAAAGCAAATTTTTGCAATGCCCGGCATGGTCTAGTCAAATATTATGCATACTACGAGTAGCTTCAGTGTTGTATATAAAAATAGTCACCATGGATAAACTTGGCAGCAAAATAAAGAAACATTGAATACAACTGAGCATACTTTATATGAACCCTTAAAAATGTCATTCATGCCATTGCTCAGTTGGCTTGGCATTCTCTGTTTTATAAATCAAACAGTGTAAGCGGAACTATTTGAGGAGTGCGGAAGGTTTAAGCATGTCTAGTTCCCGTTTTGGGCAAAATGGTGAACAATGAACCTTAGCAAATAACACAGATCTAGAATTATCAAAACCTGCATTTTTCTTTTTATGATCAAAGCAACCCTTTGTCGTTGAAGGATCTCCTTTATGATATACTAGTCACGGGTAAAGCTGGCCAAGTTTCTTAGTGATAACAACAAAATCTTATATGGTCTGGTTCAGAAAAATATTCAAATTATGCTTGGCTTCTTGCTAAAGATATTTCCTCAAGAGGTTTTTCATTTTGCAGCATTCTCAGAAATTTTATAGTCTGGAGTGTCAAAGAAAGTTATCTCAGGAATGTTCTCAACTATGATCAAATGTCTAAAGACCTACCTGTTTTTACTGACATCTAAGTGACATTGATTTTCTCATGTAATTCTTCTTAAAGTCAAATTTTTCAAGGAGTTGTGCTCCAAGTGGACTATTAGAGCATGCTAACTCGCAACTTCAATGACCAAAATATTCTAGGCAATACAGTCAGTACAAAAGAAATATATTTTATAGATATAGTGTCATCGTGCAATACCTGCCAACAAAAAAATTTAAGCTTGACCAACTTGTAGGATGCTACAAGTCAAGACTTAGATTTAAAGGTTGTCCTACCTTTATTACAAAGTTCTATCGAATTTTGTAGCGTGAGATATAAGGCTGAGAAACAATGTAGATAAGGCAAGATAATTTTATTTAATTCTAAATAAAGCCTGACAGATAGGTAAATGGGACTACGAAGTATAACTAGTGATGCCAATATGTAGGGGAACCCTTATATGGTCTGGTTAAGAAAAATATTCAAATTCTGCTTGGCTTCTTGATAAAGATATTTTCAGGTTGATTATCCTGGTGCTTATCAAAATACTCCATTATATTCAAAAAAATTGAAGTCACTTTCAAATAAGGATCTGTAAAATTAATCAATTTGCAATTGTCTTCATCTTGTATATTTCTCTGAAGAGGAAAACAACTATGATCATCCAGTTTTGATTAGTGCAAAACAAAAGGGGTTTGACCAAATGGTTTCAACTGAACAATGCCAAAACCAGTCTCAGCCAGTTGGCTTTGAATACACTGATTTTCATAATTCAATTGGACCTATTTCTCCTTTACCAAAACATTATTTATTTATTTTTAAATACCATATTAGCTACTTTTAGTTCATCACTGTGCTTTCCCCTCTTTCATGCAATAGCTTGGGTGTAACAGTGTAACACATTTCAAGAGTTAAAAAGCTCCTAATGGCATCTGTTTTATTTGAAGGTTAACCGTGTCTCTTTTTCTTAAGGGTTCTTCCTTTCAAGATAAAGGATTCATGTTACTAGGCCCTAGCAAACCATATCATGCCATATAAGACACAACATTTGAGACTTAACTTCTGTCATTGTGTAAAAATTCTGTACAATTCACCTGGTTGTTGATGCATGATTATTCAATGAGGTGCATTGTTGAAGGCATCCCTGACAAGAGAGTTAACATGGTAGAGCAAGGATATATTACCACCTAATATCTCGTAAAAAAATCTTCAATACTGCCTTCTTTCTCAAAAAATGACTTCTTGGTCTTAAGCACTAGTTAATCAGGTTAGGTAGTTTCCCAAGTTATTCACAGCATACCATAGAACATAGTTCACTCTAGAGACGTTGGTAGCTTGTTGCTAACAAAGATCGCCTTTTGGTCTTGAGCACTAGTGAATATGTTTAGGTAGTCTCCCAGGTTATTCACATCAAACCTCATAACAGAAAATGGTCATCCTAGAGGCATGGGCTCTACATGTCTGAACTGTTTACTAGTTTTTATCTCATTACCTACAGCTTGGAAGATTTCTGCTTTTGTATTGCTCCTTTAAATAAACTTAGATATGAGATGTTTTCAGCACTTCTAATTGTTTCATTTCTTGTTTTTTAACCAATTAGATGGACTATTTTAAATTTTGTAGTTATTACAATTTCTTTCTTTTCTGTATCTAGTTTCCTATAAACTATAATTACTTATGGTTTAAATTTTCTTGTTTAAAGACTTAATGTTGGAGAAACTATTAATTTGCATTCTGCTACCTTGTTGCTTTTGTCATCAAAAGAAAGCTGAAGTTTGATGGTCAACACTCTATTTAAACATATAGCTTCATAATGACATCTATCTTGGATACAGCCAGTCAACTCTAGAATAGCAATAATTAGTTTCTTACACGCTTGCATAGATAGATCTAAATCAAAACGAGCCTCTGTTTTAAAATAAGAAAAATATGTCTCAGGAATGATGCGGAGAGAAGAACTGGACCTCTCTTATGCTAAATCACTCCAAAATGTTATGCACCTTGGAGATTTTGAAGGCGCATGGGAGGGCACAACTGCTAAACTGGTAAGAGTTTTTTCAAATAGAATCTTGTCGTGGAACAAGACATTGCATTTAAAATTGGGGGAATTGTAGATAAGGCAAGATAATTTTATTTTAAGTCTAAAGAAAGCCTGACAGATAGGTAAACGGGACTAAGAAGTACAACTAGTGATGCCAATATGTAGGGGCACCCTATGCTACCCTAAAAGCATAAAACAAAATATAACAGGATCAAACAAGAGAACATGAACTAAATATGAGATCAAAAAAGTGGAAAGAGGATAGAGTGCAAGAGATTAACTAGAGTTACAAAAGACAGGATGAAGAGGAAAAGGGTAAAAAGAAGAATCTACCATGGAATCAATCACTAAGAATGATCCAATACACTGTCTAACGATATTGTCTGGGCCCTGAAAAGTACCCATGCCTGACAGGACGTAGCTAGATGATCCTAGGAGGCATCTGCCAAACATGATTAGACCACCTCTGCACATTCAAGGGCAGTGAAGTCATGGCTTAAAGTGTGTGCATCATTGAACCTTTTGATGAAAGAAATTCGTAACTAAGCAAGCCACTAATTCTAACTTGTATAAGAAAGAATTTGCATTGAAATCTTCTGGCAATTGGAGAAAAAAACCTTGGGATTTGTAGGGTATTATTCAAAACCACCAATACAAATTGAGAGAAGCCTTACGACAGTGTTTTCAAAGATGCCATTAACATCAACCATAGGGATATTTAAAATTTCTAGGAGGAGAAATCCACTGCTGCTAAATATCTTGGATCATTCCTCGAATGGTTCAACAATGTAGGCCACTTTGCTTGTTAAAAATGTATTGTCAGTGGTTTATCAAAGTCCAGACTCCAAATGACTGGGGTAAATGGCAAGATAATGTTAAATATGAAAAATACATTGGATGCTCTGAAAAACATTGCAGAATAAGTGGAAGCAGAGATTCAGCCATGGGTAAAATTAAGAGAAAAGAAAATTTTTGCATGCCCGACATGGTCTAGTCAAATATTATGCATACTACGAGCAGCTCCAATGTTGTATATAAAAACAGTCACCATGGATAAACTTGGAAGCAAAATAAAGCAACATTCAATACTGTTGAGCATACCTTATAAAGTTCTCATATGTTGAAACACACTCACGTGTTGAATACTATGATCTCTGTTCAACTTTTCTATCAGATGTAAAGAGGTCATTATCAGTCATCACTTCCTCAATACTTCCACCACGGTACAAGGCCTCGGCCACAATTAGAATGGACCATTTCCTGAAAAGTCAATATACCATTCAGGTTAATTTTGAAGCCAAATCTTCTTTCCAAAAGATGAAATCCAAATCGGCATAATGATACTTCTACATGTTTGTTCAACTTTAGTTATTCCCTTTTGCTTGTGGGGTAACAGGCAGATGGAGAGAATCTTTAACAAAATTTGATATCCAACCGTTAAAAAAATTCATGGTCTCTTGCAACCACGGTTATATGTGCTTCCAAACCAGTGGAAGCATTCAGCTTTGGCTAGAAAAGTGATTATCACCCCTGTTCCAACTGCAGGAGGCATGAATCCACCTAATTTGGCCTTCCAGAACAACTGATAATCTGTATCATACTCAGTAACTATCTTCTCCTGTACTTCAAACTTGAAGAAAAACAAGAAATATGAAGCCAACTTACCCTGATTCAAAAGCCGACTACAGATGGGCAGGACCTGCATAAAGGGGCCTAATTTCTCGCGCTCAGCCAACAATTCTGTCAGGTACCGACTGTTGTTGCTGCGTCTGCAGTGGCATGAGCCGTTCAAATCCAAGAAACCATGGATACCAAAACAAGCGAAGAATAAGTGGATTGAAAATGCAATAATATCGCACTGAAACTGCTGCTACTAAATAGAAAATTAAGATTTGTGAACTATGATCAAAAATCCTATTTCAAAACAATTTTATAAAGGATGAATTCGTGAAAACAGGGAGCCAGGGAGCCATATACACCATGAATCCATGAAACCAGGGAGCCATATACACGATGAATCTGGAATTCATGAAAACAACGGGCTGAATCTGTGAAAACAGGGAGCCGCCCTCCATTTGAAAACAAATCTAACCTCCGAGGACCAAATCGACCGTCACAATTTCACAAACCACTCCCAAACCAGAAAAACCAAACTGTAAAATCAGAAATGGCGATTTTGTCTCCCAAACCAAGAGCAAATATCAAAATGGGGTGATTTTAAGGAAATATGATTCGGTTAGTTTATCCGCCTTGGGCTAAAATAAAAGAATAATTTAATTTTTAAATAAAATGAGGGCTAGTTATATAAAAAAAAATATTTAATTAAAAATTCGCCCCATTAAAATATAAAAAGTCTTAAATTTCGCCTTTTGGCGATTATTCGCCCCTAAAATTACCCCTGCCCTAAGGGGATAAATTCCACTTTGACGAGTAAATCAGAGTAGATCAAGGCCTAAGCAGGATGAGGCAGAGGTCAAACAACCCAACGCATAGCTCTCGACAAAACCCAGAAACAAATCTGATAAAAACCCAGAAACCCTAAAATCGCAGGTACTAACCTATTTTTAGGGGGGATCATAGTTTTTGGGGTGAAATATGCACTCTAGACTCGAGATCACACTTTTTGGGCTAAAAAGTGTGATTTCTGATCCTTGATTCCCAGTTGGAAAATCTCAAGAAAAACTATCGTCTCTGTCGTAGGTCATTCCTGTGACTTGCGGAAAAGACCAAAAAACTTGCAGTAGTTAGAAATTTGACATATCTAGGGTTAGAAAGCTAGTAAATAACATTAAGGGTTTGAACAAATAAGAAACCCTAACCTGAAAACTGAAGGTCACCCAAGTATCTGGATTTGAAGTAAAAAACCAATGAAGTTGCCAATTTTGTTGTAGTGTTTTCATCTCAAACATGTACAAAAAGAACCCACTTAAGACTGTGGATGACAAAAAGTCTGAACAATAGAAATGGCTACTAAACATTGTAGATTTGCAGCAAATGATAGAAACAAAACCTAGCAAAGTCCTGAACTATGACACAATCATAGTTAAACAGCAAAAAGAAACAGTAATAACTCCAATCATCTAATGGAAACCAGATATACCAAGGATATATTTTATTATAAAACGTGTGAAGGGAACAAATAAATTTTACGAGTCCCCCTCTATGGGATGGGTTCTTGTCTATCCTAAAACATCTTCAACTTGTGTAGTCTCTTTCCTCTATAGTATAAAATGTTTGAGCTTAATGAGAATTCAAATGGTAGAGAAATGGTGTGTGGCAATGAAAATAATAAGAGTTACAGCAATGAGTGCAACAACGAAAATAATCGAAAGTGAATAATGAATGGAAAACCCCTCTATTTATAAGAAAATATTGAGTTATCCTCAAATAATGAGCAATAATATAATATTATTAACCCCATTGTTGGAATAACCACTTGGAATATTTTATTATATTTGGTCAGGAGGGAAAACATATTTAAACTTTTATTTAGAAATAATAAATAAATAAATGATTTATTTATCATCTCAAGAAATTGG